>VMBQ01004091.1:19679-54474 GCA_007657795.1 Dreissena rostriformis | reverse complement strand
ATTTAGATTCACATCATACATCAAATCATTTCTGTCGTCAAATTTCATAACACCTATATACTGTTTGATTCCTATAATGTCGCTTTAATGGAATTACCATTTTAATTCATTTGATTCTTAATATTAAATCACTTAAACGTTTTTATTAGTAGCACAGCCCATTAATATTTTTATTTACAGTACTGCCCCTGGATTTTGTTCACGTCATTATGTCATTATGGATTTTTGTGACGTCATACGACCGACTTTCCCAGTTGTAATCTACATGCATAGGTCATTGGGTTTATAACGTTCCATTTTATTTATATTTTCTCTCTGATAGGCGTTTCTTATTTGATTTAATTATTATTATTTTTTTTAGCAGTCACATAAACAACCAAGCAATGTAATATGGAATTTTTACACCCATTATTGCTGCTTCTTCCTGTATTTGCGCGATGATTATCTGAGATATTAACTCCGTGACGCTATATTCTCAAATCTTTTTCTATAAAGAAGGAATGTAGTTGACAATTGTTAATAGTTTTATTTGATCGTTCGTCAAAAAGTTGTAACTCTGTTACTCTTGTATCTTCAATGCAATTGAGTAATTAAATAGTAATTAAATTGAATGCGTTTTAATTCCCTTTTATTATTGTTTAATTTGAGTTACAATGCTATGACGTTAAATTTTATTTACACTTAAATGTATTATGAATATTGCTGGGCCAAGTGTGAGGTTGAGCGCTCTATAACCAGGTTTAAACCCCCAATGCGTTGCATTGACCGTTCCAAGGCGGTGACCCCAGCTTTATTCTTATTTGTGTTTATGTTGTTTTGTATTGTGCTGTATTGTGCTGTTTTGTACTGTTTCGGCAATCGGTCACTTGCCATAAATAAAGGACCAACTTATTGTTTGTAATAAGATTTCAATACTGCTCCAGCAGCTGGAGTTTCACTTCTTTATATGTAATTATTTGTTATAATGCATTTATTTTTATACCCGGAAAGAAAGCATTTAGTAAGCGGATTGTTTATTTTTCCATTAGTCTGTCCCTTTGTCTGTCCTTTTCATCTATCTGACCCGCTTCTTGTATGGAATATAATCTGGGAAGTATTGAAGGGAATTAAATAGCACTTCATGTACTGGCAGAGTGCATTAATTGAAAATGTAGGGAACAAGAAACATAATCCTTCAAAATTCACAGAGTTATTTTACTTAAGCCAATTTTCTCCCTTAGTATTGATGAGAGTTGGATAACACTTAATAAATGGATAGAAGACAATTAGAGGAATGAGAATCTCAACTCTATTATCGGTATTTTTGGTATATTTCCCTTTGCTTATAGTTTTGTCTGTGTCTTGTGTAGAGAATAAATCAGGATGTATTAAAGGTACTCAAATGATAGATGGCTTTCAATGAAAATGCTGAAGTAAATGGACCAAAGCTCTCCTTTAAGTATTTACTGTATTATTGCCCTTTGTTAATTTTGCATGCGCCAAGAATAAATTCACTAGTATTGAAGGGATTATTATACAATTTTGTGCATTGATAGAGGACATTGAAAGGAAGTGCAGGGTATAAGAACCATAGTATATTTGGAGTTATTTTCTTCTTTTTTGTGTGTGTGTGTGTACATAACTGCATCCTGTCATTTTCGTGTTCAAAGCATACTTTATAATGTTGAATGGATTCAAATGAAACTTAAGATATTGATAACAGGCATTGCGAGCCAGGTCAAAGCAAAAGTTCCATAACTTCATAACTCTTTCTTCAATATTTACAGAGTTATTGCCCTTTGTTAATTTACTAATGCTCTCAATAAGGCCTTTATAATTGAAGATAGTAAGATGCAACTTCATAAATCTTCATATATTGTGTAGGTCCAGAGTGCATGAACAATAAAACTCCCTGAAGTGTATCTGGAATTATTACCACTGGTAATTTATTGTGCAGAGTCATAATACACACAATAGTTATAAAACGGATTCAAATGAAAATTAATATACCTGGTAATGCTTAAAGACTTTGTAAGTACAAGAACCATAACTCTTTCGTTTATATTTAGAGTTATTGTCCTCTATTTAATGTTCTTTAACAAAGCATACCTATTAGTATAAAATTGATTGTTATGAACATGCATATATCAGTGGAAGACATAGAGATTGTTTACACTAAATAATAAAACTTAAAACTTTAATAATAATAGCTTTATCATCAAATCTCAGTCATAATTACAATGTGATGCTTATCTGTTCATACCACGTTGTTAAAAAAAGTCATTTACTTGTTGCGTTTCTTTTAAAAAAATGTATTTTATTTTTTGTTAACGCTTCTGTTATATTATTGCAATTGTGATGTACATGTGATTGTACCGTGCCATTTAATATTGTTTCATTTATTACAATTTATAATAAAACGTTCAATGCGTAGTGTTCGTTTCTCAAACAAAATGAATTAAAAAAAAACAAATCGGTTCAAAATGTATGCAGAATCCGTGTAATTGATAACCACAAAGAGGGGGCAAATCTTTGTTACTCGTTAACTGCATGGAGCAAATCTCACGAAAAAAGCAAAGGCAAATGAGTATTTGCGTTATATCGAGGTGCAGGTTTAGAAATTTAAAGAGTGATAAAAACAACGATTGACTCAATGCTGGTCAAAGCTTTAATTAATTATTTGCAAGCAATTGTGATCTGATTTACAAAGGCGACAAAAACAATTTTAACATTTATTTGACTGAGGTAAATATTCAGCACTTCCATTAAATTAAATATTGGTATTAATTTAAAACACACATAATGCGCATGAATAATTATATATTTAATTGTCTGTGTTATCTCAAGTCCAGCTTCTTGATTGCAATCCCTCTTAAACAAGGAATTTTACAGAAAGAGGGTATCTGATTAAATTTCTTTCATGTCGAGTCCAAGTCTCTAAGTAGGTAACAAATTGCTCTCGTTTCTTCTCGCACTATCCCGCCTTTTGTGGAGATTTAGTTTGCAAAAATGTTTTCCATTGTGGACAGTGTGATGAGTAAAAAGTATGCATTTTGTGTTCATATTTCACTCTACTAAATATTTCATCTTCGGTTTTGATCCAAGATGACATCCACGTTGGATATTCGTGTTGCTGACGTTTCGTCTCGTCTTGATACGCTTGCTTCGCTTTCCGAGTTTGAGTTTTGGTTTTGGTCTCATGATTCCTACAAAAGAAATATAAATATTGTAAGAAAAAAAAAGTTCTTATTATAGTTCAAATATGAAAAATATTCATTTTTTTTTAAATGTTTTATCTTTCTTATTTACATCACAAACAACATACGTTTGTCGGCATGTTTTTAATTGACCCTTTTGCGATTGTTCCGAATATACAGGCAACATGTTTTCTGCATATAAAACAACTTGAAAAAGGTGATTTTTGAGAAACGCTAGGTTGCAAAAAAAGTAGACGGAAGTATATTTGCAAGGCGAACTCGGCACAAAGGTCAACATCGGTAGGGTTATACCAAACGTTTTGCGCTTAACCGCAAAAAATGTTGGTTTGATGCATTGTTTTTAATTGTATGTTTTGAAGAGTGGGTACGTGTCAAAATTAAACCGTACTCTATTGCAGTCGAATTTTCATTGACACGTAAAACTGTTATAAACTTGGACGAAGAGTCTTATTAATGGTAACATGATGTATGAATGTCGATTCAGAAGTCATTTATAAGTGCAGATTGTGTTCATTTGTTCTGCTTACACATCTTAAATACGTTACTTGTTATACATTATACATGGCTGAACGTACACACACAGGACAGGGCACAGAATCTCACGAAGACAGTAAATTGACACGAACTATACAAGGGACACACACATTAAAATTAATTGAAGTTTATAGTTTGACAACATAGAAGTTACCAATTGTACACATATAACTACTAGTCTTTCTAGCCGAATATCAACTTGTCGTGCTTGCCTTGAATTTCGTGCTTGTCGTGTTAGCCAAATTGTTAGTGTACATTAGAAATGTCATTAGATGGTGTGTTAAGATATTTTTTTCGGACAAAACACATTTTATATGGAATTAGTTACGTCCGCACATATTAGTGCACTGCAAAAAAGAATATAAAACGGATATTTTGGAAGATCTAAAATGTGCTTGTCGTGCTTGCGTGCATTGTAACGTAAAAACTAGGAATTGGCCTCGAATTATAGACTAAACTACTCATCTGGTGTCAAATATTTATATTACCGAGAATAGTGCTCAACTTTACCCTTAGCCTGCGCTTAATTTCGTCAAAAAAGAGTAAATAATAAGATACTTACGTGGATTTGAAGTTTCTTAGCGGAGGCAATATTGCCAATTTTCTACTTGACGTGCTAGCCAAAATGACGTCGCGGACCACGTGGTATGGCCACACTGTATACAGATATATGGGTTTATTCTTTATTTATTCATTGATGAAATTTTCCTATATATATCATGGAACCTAATCTTTGGCGCAGACGAGAGAGCCGCGGACGTTCGTCATAGACAGCCCCATCATCTTTGCCTTGTTTAGTGGTAGTCACTCATGAATTTACCGATTTGCGAGACTTTTTATACTGGTGAACAGAGCGCCACCTAGACAACGGAAAGGCACGATCCGGAAACTACCGACGTTTCCGAATTCCCTCCGTACTCTACGGAGATTAATGATAGTGTGTTTCTCCTTCTCTGNCACAATTTTTTTTTTTTTTTTTTTGAATCAGAGTTTATTTACAGGTCCTACCGGCCTCTTCACGAGTTCTTTATGGTCCGACCTGTCTCCTTCTCTGCCACAGAAACAAGTCAAATATATACGCATGATTTTACTAGAAACATTATTTAAATATCAAATATTTTAACAATGTTTAATAAATCATTTCTAACGAAACAATTAACTTATGTTTCGCATTAAGAGTTACAATTTCATATTGTTAAGACGGCAAATGTAAAAGTAAGGGAGGTAATTATAATGTAACAGTGAAGAACCATAAAGCATCAAATTAGACCCCTACACTTTTCGTCATACAGTCATCTTAAACACCGAAAGACAAAAGTAAAATAAATACATACAATTTAAATTAAAAATAAATAACACATCTTGTGCTTGCTTCTTCAACAAACTATTCAGTATTGAAAGAATAATTAGCGAATTACGTTACAGTGGATAATTTTACACACTTTTGTCGGAATATCGACATATCCGGAACAATACCAACGTGTAACTCAATTGGATGACGTAATTACTTATTCTGGTAATATATTCATAAATCGTCACTTGAAACAACTAACAGTGTATTTATTCATCGCCAACTCGATAGTTTAATATCTTTTATTGATAGACACTATTTCTTTGTATACTAATAACTTTACTTTTTGAACGATTATTTGTAGGCCCCTAAACTATGCATTTACAATTCAAATCGTTGAATAGCGCTTTCAATCTCAACCTGACTAAGGTAGTCGCTTGTCCTAAAAGCACATTAAACTCGTGAAATTATGTAATAGGAATAATAATTTGATTTAAATTATTGTCTAACTATGTAATGTGCTCACATAACATTTGTTTTATTGCCCCTAAGCTTTGCATTTACAATTCAAGTCGTTGAATAGCGCTTTCAATATCAACCCGACTTAGTTAGTCGCTTGTCCCAAAAGCACATTTAACTCGTGAAATTATGTAGTAGGAATAATAATGTGATTTGAATTATTGTCTAACTATGTAATCGGTTCACATAACATGTTTTATTAATATGTTTTAATATTTGTTTATTACATAACATTGTTTAATTGTTACCTAAAAATAGTTGTGTCCCTTTAAGTGTCAGGATACTTAATGTATTGTGTGTAAACGATACGATGCGTATGGCAAGATAATTTGATTTAATCAAACTGATATCATCCTGATTTAATCGAAGGTTTTGGCGTGGGATTCCAAAAAAACACTATAATAAGCCGTGACGGATTAATGTTTGCTATATATACACACATTTCACAATGGAAAGTTTTGCCTTATCACATTAAAGCGTCTAGTGTAATGTGCCCTCACAGAGTTACGTCGTCCGTCGCCTGTCGTCAATGGTTTGCCTTTTGAACACTATAAAGGCCACATTTATTAACCAATTTTCATGAAACGTGGTCAGAACATGTGTTCTAATGATATCGCACCAAAGTCAACAACTAGGTTACTATGATAAATAAAAGAGCACTCTAGAAGTCACATTGTCCAACATCATAACACTTGCTGAGAACATTTGTTCTTATGATATGTCGGCCAAATTCTAAAATGTTTCCTGTCGTTTCAAAAACATAACCGCTGTTTGCGGGGCAGTTTTCCTTAGTGAAAACCTGTGAACACTCAACAGGTCACGTTTTTATCCAATTTTCATGAAATGTGCTCAGAACGTTTGTTCTAATTATATCTCATAAACGTTTTAATATGGTTCCGGTACATTGGGAAACATGGCCGCCAGGGGTCGCAGCACGTTTCTTCAGAAGGTTGTAGTATTATCACTCTCGAGGTGACATTTATCTCCCAATCTTCAAATCACTTGGTCACAAAATGTGTCGTAATGATAGATATGTCTAGTTTGAAACTGGGATATGAACCTTGGCCCAAATGTCCAATTGAAGAACACTCTTATTAGAGGCCACATGTATTGCCCAATTTACATTACACTTGGTCAGATTAGTTTGCCCTTTATGGTATATAGATTTTAAAACTGGGTACTTATGGTTCAAAGACTAGGTTACTCGGTCAAAATGAATTATTAGAGGTCTCAATTATTTCCCAATCTCAATGAGACTTGGCCAACACATTTTTCCTTATAATATATAGGCAGAATTTCGAAAGAGTTTATGTTAAATAAATTGTCACTATATCAAATTGAAGAAAAAAAGGTTATGAACATTCGAATTTAAAGTTAAGTAAACTAATAGAAAATGTTAATGAACTTCTAGAAGTCACATGCATTGCCCAATTTGATTGACGCTTAATCAGAACATGTGTCTCTAAGATCGTTATTTGCCGAATTTGCATAATCTCTTTGTCCAAATGATATCATGGGCGAAGTCTAGACTGGGTCATGTGTGTTAAAAACAAGGTAACCCTGTAAAATGGAATAAAAAGCCTGTGAATACTGTACTTTTAACTTGGTTCGAGAGAAGAAAGTATCTGCATGCATATACAAATATTAAGCTTTTGTGTGTTCTGATGTGAGCAGAGAGAACAATATTTCCGGATTTCTCTCGTTTTGAAATATACATTAGGGGATAAACGGTGTTAACGCGGTGCGGTACCCTCTACGTTATTTACAACCAAAAATGCACCCACTCCGTTACGGTACCTGTCAATCTCCGTTATATCAAGACGTTGTGATGAACGTAGGCGCAAAACACGATATAAAAACAGTAAGTTGTTTTCAAATATACCTCGCACGGAACATAATCGTCATTAACTATGTAACCACGTGCGGGTTATGTGCATAAATGCAATAAAGACCGAACATGAAATAAAACAATTTCGAAAAGTATTTGGACCGCCCATGTTCACACATGAAATGTGTGTCGAAATTCGTAAAAGTCTGTGTATATTTCTATTCAGTGCATTATCTGATGGATCCTTTGTAAGTAAAAGTCATTAATGTTGTAAATGCTGTTGTAAGTTGTACAACATTTTGAAAATAACACCGATACATGCAATCTCCCCGTGACGACAGTTTCTATTGTTCTTGTCTTCTCACATATATGTTTGTTAGCAGTAACAGCATATCATTATTTTTCAATAAAGTTAGGTTATGTATTTGTAAACTTAATGAAGTTATTAATATACTGTTTATTAAATTATGTAAGTGGAAAAGCGACAAAAAACAAATAATACATTTACATTCAGTGCTTACCTCTGTTTTCACTTATTTTAAAGAAACACAAAATGACCATATAAGAAGTTAAATGTCAAGAAAGTTCATTGAAATTAATAAAAATATGACTTTAAGCGATACAATATCTATATTAACATGAAGTTCACCTATGGGAAGTGTTTCTTTTGGATTAATGACGAAAAAGGACAGGTGCCGTAACGGAGAGAATGCGTTTTGGGTTATATTCAACGAAGAGGGTAATGAAAGCGCTTTAACACCGTGGAATGTATACTGCGTTATAACTGTGTTGCATAATACCCTTTTAAATTTTAGTATTGACTTAAACCGCGCTGTGATATGTCGTCTAGATTTACCGTGTAAATGTAATGCGCATTTACATTGAACTTATCGCGAGGTGTACACAGTGTGGACACAATTAAACGTGTTTATTGATATAAACAAATAGGTTGAATTTAAACACTAGTCTTTACAACAATAACATTACAAAGTTGTGTTAGAATATTTTGACTAAGAAAATGAATGTTAAAGTAGTCGAAACTATGTTAGCAGGATTTTGTTTGATGTGTGGCATGTATGTACGAGGTAAAAATAGCCTTGTAAAAGACTCGCCTGTAAAATTAGTTGCCAAGTTCAAGGATGAACTCAGACAAGTTGTTGACAAAACTATGGCGGACTATAATTTTACATTATACAGAAAGGTTAGTGGGTGCTATTTAAAATGTTATAACAAGTCTTCTATGGGGCGCCTTTTTACTCTTAAAAAAAATTAACAAGTAATGAATGTTTGATATCAAAAATTCATTTTTCAATAGTAGATGATCATTTCTTGATATCAAGAAATCAGTCGTATTTTCCGATATTTGGGTAAGCCTCTCTAAAGATAGGCGTAGTCAGGTAACATATAGAAACAAGGTTAAACCTTCATGATAGTAATTTGGTCCCTCACATTGTTCGTCCGAAAATCAATAAATCTGTTTGTTCTTGAAATTAGAACAACACGTAACCAATCATTAAATACACAAATACATATTTCTTTAGAAGGCGGTCCGCATTTCGTTGATTCATTTAGACAGTTTACCATATGCGAATAAATCATTTTCATATAAAAATAAACAGCTCTGCTAAACTTCTTACATACATTATACATAAGAGCAATATTCATCTAAAAATTGTTCACTTATAATGCAATGCGACTCGCCCAGGAACAACCAGAAATCAACCGTTTGGACTATTTAGGGAAAACACCCTGGATATCTGTGCCGAGTTGTCAAAAGTCACATCGCAAAGTGCCGAGCCTTACCCTACTCCTAAGCCTTATCAATACAAATTATCAATTTAAATGCCAATAAGCAAATGCCGTAAATATATTTACTTACAAAAAATATTATATTTGAGAAAGTTGAAATTTCTTATATGCTCAAGAGAAAACGTTAAACGAAAACAAGTTTGATACCCACGGGATTCGAACCCTGGTTCTCTAGGAGCAAAGGCGAACTCGCAACCACTGCACCCCTTTTATTGAAACTATGAAACAGTTTTGAAACTGGTCATTTTGCCAAACTGTAAACAAGTCCCTTCATTATAAAACTCTATTCCAGATAACAAAAGACGTCTACACATATACACACACGCGGGCGAATGAACAGGAAGAGAAATTAGACTTCCAAGTATTGCGGGATAAATTGTCTGATAAGGTACGAGATTTAAGTTTTATACATTTCTATGCCTATTTGTGTTAAATTAATTGTACTACGGTAGGTTTCGGTAAGATGATACAGTACATAGTTTGAAATTACTAGTTTTTAAAATAAGTTTTTAGATTACATAATACCAAGTACATAGTTCATATATTTTATTACGAGTATTAAGATATTGTTTTATCCTCACAGTGTTTATGGCCATGTATGTGAAGTGCAAATATCGTACACATTCAGTTGTATTTAGTGTCAACATATTTTGTATGATATATTTAAACAAAATTAATAGTGTGGTATTAGATAGATTTAAGTTTATAAAATTGTTCAGTCTAACCAAAATAATGTTTATTTTATCAGCACGAGTGGATGAATGTCGATCGTGAATGTAAAGCTAATGCGACGTAGACTGGACTAACAATTAATTTAAATTAATCAATGGATATAAATAACGTGCTTTTCCAACCAGACATTCATATTTACGCAGAATTTTATTTAGATGAGACACTGCTTATGTTTTTTACACTATGAACTTCTATGCAAATTATGAATTACAACAAAGTTTATTATTATTATTTTTATTATTATTATTATTATTATTTTATTATTATTATTATTATTATTATTATTATTATTATTATTATTATTATTATTATTATTATTATTATAATTCTTAATTTATATTCATATATACTAATTGGACAATTTATTGTTCAAATGTCTCTCAAAGATAAATATATGTACTGCAAGTTTATTTCCTTTGATTTTAATTTGATTGATTGATAATATTATGTTATAAATATAAAGAACGTTCTTACATAACCCTTTATTACGAGGGAAAACTAATATATTAAAAATAGTAAAAAGCAATGAACGTACTAGAAAATTGAATTATTCTGTATGTCCATGTATATTAACGATTCAAACTGTTGTTAATACTGTGAGGCACCGTTCAATATAGACCTTTGTTGTTTGTTTTGAGTAACTGATTCTGGTCAAGCATAATCACACATGAATGTGCAAATAGGCCATTCTGTTAACATTCCACCTCATTTTGAAACAAAAACTACATTTTTTTTTTATTTTTTTTTATAGAAAGAATCTATTTGATTCTTTGCATGAATGTGCAATTAGGCCATTATGTTAACATTCAACCTCATTTTGAAAAAAAAAATACAAAAATATTTTGATTGTTTAATCTAGTAAGACTCTATTTGACTCTTTGCATGAATGTGCAATTAGTTCTGTTAACATTCAATCTCGTATAAAAAATATATAACAAAATATTTTGATATTGTATTATCTAGTAAGACTATTTGACTCTATAAAGTCGTCTAAATCCAATACAAACACCTTGGTTGTGTCTGTATTTACAAGTCCTTTATCTATTGGAAGGAACCAACTACCAAACAAAGAAGCAGACACAAGGAAAATGTACTAAACAAGGCATGTAAATACACACACACAAAGCACAAATTATTAAAACTGGGGTCACATCCTTTGAACAGTCAATTCAAATCAATGGGCGTTTGAAACGGGTTTAAAGAGCTCCACGCCTAACACTTGGCCAAGATATATTCTCTCAGCATTTATATGTTCATAATAAATGACATCAAAACACTACAATTCAATAGGAATACAAGAGGATACTTTTCAATGTATTAACCATGTAACTACTAAAGCGTTGGATGCAAATCAGAGCAGCAGATTTGTTACTTTTAGAAGAACGACGAAATGAAACCAAAACAAGTTTCATCCACATATATTCGTATATCAAAAATCTTTCGAGACATAGCCTCATAAAGTTAAATATTCATATCATCGTTACGCAATATAAGGAAGAAGTTTTAATAATTACTGTAAAAAAACAACAAATGTACGTAGTCTGATGGTGCATGATAATTTTAAGCTATACAAATCTCTGTAAGTGTTTAAAGAAATAAACATCTTCAAGAAAATAACACATTTGCTTTTCAAAATAACGAGATTCACTTCTTTAATAACATTTAAAACAGTAATATGCACACCAGATGACCACATATTGAATCATCCAGAGCATCGAGCATTTATAAGATCATGGCGTATTACAACCTCACGTTCCGCTTTACACCTGATTACGTCTTGATTTAAAAGAGATATTTATAGCTATATGCATCACGTGAAATAAATTTTACCTACTAAGAATAAGGTCAGTATATGTTGAATATTCAATTCTACGTACTCACCTTAGCGAACACGTAAGAACATAACTGTAAATTGTTTAATGAAATTAAAACGTTATTTAATGACACGTTGTTATTTAAATACAATAATAAATATTGTGTGTTATGTGTAGAATGAGGTAATTTACTAACGAAGATCATTGAAATCTTTGTTTTGAATTATCTTCAAAAAACAAGAGTGCGTGTTTCTTGTTATTGATTTCCATACCAATTTACAAATGCTTGATCGAGTTTATAAATCGGCCAAGATAACATGTTCTGATCAAGTTTGATTTAAATTTAAATGTTATTTGTAGAACATTTGTAGTAACACGTTTTATCTTTAGTTTGACCCCACATGACTCAGTTTCGAACTCCGCCTAGATGAGATTGGGCTAAGTGTTATGCACTTATTATCTCATGTAAATATCAAGGCCGTTTAAAGTTTCGACATACAAAGTGTGCAATATTTCATTTACAAAGTACTCTAGTAAGCTTTTCCACTCCCTTATTGAAGAATGATCAGTTATTTTATTGACAATGCTCTGTTTGCAACTAAGAACTGTGACAGCGAAAATTACTTTTTACTGCGTTATAGGATTTCTGCTGTTTTGATAAAATGATAACATTCATTTGGTTATTTTTAATATATATCCAAGTGTATATGAATACTAGTGCACACACAGATTTGAATTTATTGTTATTGACATCTTCTATTTTTTTCGAGCTTAGTCTTCTTATAATATTTTATGGAAACTGTTTGACATGCTGATGTAAACATTATTAGCAATTTAGGAATTTCGAATAACTATGTACATAAGTGTTGATGCATGTGTATATTTTATATTATGCTGTAACAAAATATCATGTTCCGATACATCGTTAAATATTAATTCAAACGCTATGTTCGAATTCAGATTTTAAGTCACGATTATCAAAAACAAGATGTTATAGATATATATAATTATATTTTATACAAAATTGTTCGATATTTTTTAAATCATACTTAGTTGTCCATGCAGACAGTTGTTTATACAGCTGCAAACAAGGATTTTGTATTTGAGTATGTTGTCCTTAATTTGGCTTTTATCTTTTCAGCTACTAGTTTTTGTATTGTGTTCACAACGTTTGCAAGGTTATTACGTATCCAGTGTATGTTTGTTTGATGGCGTTAACCAAAGCTCTTAATTGATGCATTTTTAGACAAGTTATGTATACCAAAGCAAAGACATGGATATCAGTATTCAACACCATTACCTACCTGATGCACCTGAAGAGTGGCCTGGATTTGGCTGGATGATTTCTCGGACATTTGCCTCTGCTTTGTTAAATGATGATATGGTAAGTACAAGTCATATCAGCGAATATAAATTTAATGTATTTTAATTCGTTATTGTTGTTGTTTTTTTTTTTTGCTGTTCATACCACGCTTAAGACAAATATTCACAAAACTCATGATAATTAGAAATAATTTATAATGTCAGTATTGTTTCTATTGTGCTAAAAGAAACGTGGCCAAAATTGTACACCAGTGTTCGACCCAATGTTCGGCATAAGTGACTTGTGGCAGAAGAACATCACTGGGAAAGGCGTGGTCATTGGCATTGTTGACGTCGGAGTAGATAAAGACCATCCTAAACTACGGAATAACATTGTAAGAAAATTTCGATTGCCAGAAAGTAATGTTGATATACTAAGAAATAAATAAACACAAACAAGAAAGTTCAATAAAGTCAGTGCATTCATAACGAAATATAATAATTAAAAATGACAAATTCAAATAAAATAATTAAGGGGCATTACATTCAAGAAAAATATTAAAACAAGTTATATAAATTACCATAGACGATGGTCTTTCTGTCTGACAATGGACATGCGATAACGAATTCAGAGCTGAATGAGTTCAATATTGTTGCAACCAACACATTTCGTCCCGAGTTATTTAAAATAAATAGTCAATGTTATCATTTTCAAAAAATAAATCACCGAATAAACCAAGTACAACAATATAATACGAACATACCGTTCAGACATGTATTGAACTTCAAAGAACACAGCAAAAGAATTTACATTACTGGAATATGTTAAATGAAATAATTTTTTAAAGAAAACAGCTCCTATAAATATATTGGCACTATATATTGATATAAAAAGGGATCGATTTTGATGTGTATTTCACAACAACAACAACGACTAGCACTCATGTATATAGCCGTCCTGAGAAACGAAATTAAAGGTCTGCATTGGGGATATTTATACACAACATGTACTAAAGACGTTTTATAAACGCTTCTTAAATGCTTCGATAAAGAAACGTCTGATAAATCATAGGAGTAAGTAAAAACAACAAACTACGATGTATATTTCGTATCAGTTGACATCTAACTAGTGTACGTTAATTTATATGCTCCTTTAAAACTGATTTAAAATCTTCATAAGAAGCCATCCATTTTGTGATTATGGCACATGTAAATTATATTGATTGACTAGCCTATTTGAAGAATGCCTTAGATTTGCATCTACCTCTCCATAACCCATCTCTTATACAAAGTTTACTATTTGTTTACTTATCGATGAAGGATGTGTTGATGCTTCTTAGAATATAATAACTCGTGACAAAGAACACTAACTTTAATAACTCGTGACAAAGTACACTAACTTTAATAACTCGTGACAAAGTACTCTAACTTTTCCTATTGTAAGGTGATGGGTAAACATAACAATTTAACAAATTACAAGTCAGTTGGAATTCCCTTGTTATTTTTGTTTTGGATCATTAAATATCTTATTTCGAATGTAAAGCCTGACCAATCTAAAATGAAGCAGCGCGAATTGCTCGTGGAACATTCAACTTAGAGTCTATACATGAATTGCAAAAGAAATAAATTAACGGGGGACTTCTGCAAGATTGACGCGATAAGTACCAATTAATATTATTTTATTAAATGCAAAACTCACTAAGCCCTTAGTATTTGATCGACATGGTACTCAGCATGTCGTATCTATTGCTAGATATAATCTTTGAAATGCGAATGACTTCCTTACATCCTCATGTAGATTAGCCCTTTACTATAATTCCTACCCACGCTTATCCGAACATGAAATATCTCACTCTACACTGTAACAAGTAGTGAATCACTGACTATCCTTAAATCGAAGTTAAATATTATCGTTTTTCTATGAAGGTAAACGTTCTTCAAATAATTCACACGCGATTAAGGACCAAATCAAGTGCTCTTAATCGACAACTTTATGTAACAAAATATCACTGCGTCGCCTCTTTGTTTGCGTGTAACCATTGAATCTAACAACCACTTCTTTTTCATAAGTTCATTTAATAAAACAAAAGGACCTTAAGGCCATCGGTCGTTGATATGAGACTAATAGAAAATAAAATTTGATGTGCAGATTGTATGATGTTTGTGTAATAACTGTGTTTTTTTTTTTTTAGTTTTTTTATTCTGTAAACTGTTTTTTCCTAACATATATTGTCATATGTATTACAAATATGAGCGACAACACGATTTATTTATTTATAAGGACGTTTCACTTTCGTGGAATTATTGTGATGAAAATGACGAGTTCGAACCTGAATACGTCCCGTGGATTCCGCATTTGATGATGTCAACAAAGTAAGAGAAAATGTTATATAAACTTTAAGAACCTCATCCAAAACTACTATAAACCTTCGCTTTTAGTATTGTGTTGATTTGGAGACGATATCAGAAATTATAGGGTAATATGCATTACTCGAAGCAAAGTTCATCTTCTGGTATATGAATACTAATTATCGTGTTATTATAATTTGTTTTTAAATATGTATGTGTTTTTTTCTATATAGCCATGGTATTTCGTGTGCTGGGTTAGCCGCGGGGAGAGAGTATGATTTCGACAAATGCAAGTCCTGTGGGTGCGGGGTGGCTCCAGACGCAACTATTGCTGGTACGTGAGAAAACTGTATAATTTTATTTGCAAGATGCTAAGTGATTACGAATCTATATCATACAAACACACACACACTAAGGAAAGCGTATAATTTTCATTTAAGAAAAGTCGTAATTCGGATTTCATAACATTGGGAAAAAAAAATTCTTATCCGTAGGAACACACTAAGCTGACCCCTTTTATGTACTTATGATAGTTTAATTCCATTATTTAATATGATATTTAATGGTTCAGCTTCGTATGCATTCCCGGCTTAAGCGTTTGTTGTTCCAACATCGAGCATATTCAGGAGCAATTGTTATGCCCCCCCCCCCCTTTGAAGAAGAGGGGGTATATTGTTTTGCTAGATGTCGGTCGGTCGTTCTGTCGGTCTGTCGGTAGATCAGTTCGTTTCCGAACAATAACTTGTGAAGGAATTGACCAATTGGCTTGATACTTCACAAATGCATTAGCCTTGGACAGTAGATGACCTCTATTGAAATTGGGATCACTAGGTCAAAGATCACTTTCACACTCAGGGTGAAACACGTTTCCGATCAATAACTCGTCAACGAATTTACCAATTGCCTTGATACTTCACATGTGCATTGGCCTTGGCCAGTAGATGACCCCTATTGAAATTGGGGTCACAAGGTCAAAGGTCACTGTCACACTAAGGGTGAAAATCGTTTCCGATCAATAACTTGTCAACGATTTGACTGATTAGCTTGATACATCACATGTGCATTGACCTTGGACAGTATATGACCCCTATAGACATTGGGGTCACTAGTTCAAAGGTCAAGGTCAGTATGGTATAACGTGTTAACTTGTCATCAAAACAATTACGTTCGTATAATTCAATTACTAGAATGTCATGCTTATCTCTTAACATGAGTTATACTTGATGACAATACAATTATTATTTATATTTTATAATGTTTTTTTCTGTCTAGTGGTTAAAGTCGGTACGGTGACACGGACAACACTAATGGATAGTGAAACGGTATGTCGTGGGCTTGCTGGACATCGGGATGCAGTTGATATATTTTCCAACTCCTATAACTTTAAGACACCGTTTCAAGACGTTGATCAGTGCTTTCATGATGTTATAAAAGAGGTGAATTACGTCTTTAGTTCTAAGCTGCTTATTACCTAACTTAATTTACAATTCGTCTCTCCAGATGTTTACCGTCAGTACAGAATAATTGTTATATATCCTGCTTATTATGATGAGTATAATATTTTTTCTGCTATATATATATATAAATATATATATATATATATATATATTATATAGCGTTCATTTTAATACTGTTGTGTATACTTTTTTTACAGTATCGTTATGTTAAGGAGCTTGTTATTAAATTCTGTTTTCATTATGCATGCACTATACATTTCATTAATGACAACAACTATAATTTCATCCAGAATTACTACCAGGGCAGACACTGCAAAGGAAACATTATGGTTTTTGCGGCTGACCCCCCTGGTAACGGTCTCGTCAACAACATCTACACCATTGCAATTGGGGACATGGGGGTTGGTGGTAAACTGCCAGACGATCCACAGATCAATTCGGCTGTCTTCGTTTCTGTGTTTGGATCAGGAAAAATGAAAAACAGTTCAAGTTTTGTAAGTTTATTTATAGATATATAATTATAGATATGAACACAATACAATCGCATGCATATATATATATATATATANATCATTTCTGATAAAATTATAGGGTAAGACCATCTATGTCATACGGAATCCGGATAATGCCATCTTTTTCATTTCGCCCTTCTTTCATCATGGGCGACACACGACACACGAAGCGATACACGATATTTTGCGCGACACACGAAGCGACACACGATATTTTGCGCGATACTCAAAGCGACACACGATATTTTGCGCCACACACAAAGCGAGACACGATATTTTGCGCGATACTCAAAGCGACACACGATATTTTGCGCGACACACGAAGCGACACACGATATTTTGCGCGATACACGAAGCGACGCGCGAGAATGTACCACGAAATATCGCCCTTGTGTAGGTAGCCCAAAAGGCGATATATCGCGGTAAATATCGCGTGTCGCTTCGTGTATCGCGCAAAATATCGTGTGTCGCTTCGTGTATCGCGCAAAATATCATGTTTCGCTTTGAGTATCACGCAAAATATCGTGTCTCGCGTTCAGAGGGCGACACACGAAACACGAAGCGACACACGATGTTTTGCGCGACACACGATGCGAAACACACTATTTTTTTATTCAAATATCGCTCATATTATACGAATCTCGTGTATCGCAGTCTAATTTCAGATCGCGCTACACCACACACGAAGCAACACTCGATATTTTGCGCGATACACGAAGCGACACGCGATATTTGTACTGTTGAAATATCGCTGTAATAAAATCGACTGTCGACTCTCGCGTTTTCAAAAAATCAAGGGAGACAAAAAGAGTTAACGTCTGCGTCCATGCTTGATGCACATGCTTGGTGACGTAAAAATATCCCCTTTTTGTCTCCCCTGATTTTTTGAATATGTATATCACTATGTATGCAGCATTTTATTGAAGCCATTAAATAATGGTCCCGCTTGACCACACTGCGCAATATTCAAATAGATTTACAAAGACATTAATAAGGATAGTCGATGCATCAAAAAAGGCAGGATTGTACTATTGCTTCTTTAAACTCTCATTTAAATTGTTACAGTTTTAGATTATTTATATTTTTAGGTGACAGATATACACTCACAACTGGTGAACAGTGGGAGGTGTTGCTTACAAGGTCAATTCGGGGGCCAGTCTGCAGCAACGGCAATTGTGAGCGGGATGATAGCACTAGTTCTACAAGTAAAGTAAGAAGATGAGTAATAAAGCAAATTAAACGGTGTTCTAAAATGATTGCATTTGGACAATGAAACAGAAACGAAACGTTTTTAATGTTTAATAATGAATTGACAACATATTTAAATTTACTGTGTATCGAACAGTTTGGAAAAAGGATCACATATATTGTTTAAATTTAATTTCTCATCAGAAATCGAAATATACATTGAATGTATATTGAATTTCTACTGTAAATTAGTATAAAATATTTTCATTACAGTGCATTCACATCTTTAATAATTTTTAAACAACGACATTGTTCTACCATTTATTTCACATGCTTTCAGTGGGTGGGTTTTATTTTTTCAGCCCACTGTTGACTGCCCGAGACGTAAAGCACATACTGATCGAGTCTGCTTCAAACGAAGACATTGCTGAAGAGATAGCTTTCAAAACAAACGCTGCAGGATATAAATGTATTGGTTTAGTTTCTGTCCTGCTGGTGAAGCTGATGTTTCAATTTATGTGTATTTTTTAATTGTTAATTAAAAAAAAAACTGATAATTAGAAATTTTAACATGTTATCAGAAAAGTCAATAGTTTAAAATTCTAATTGTACTTAATAACAACCTGTACAATTTTGTTATTACAAGTAACTTGATTTATTTGTTTGGATAATAACCCTGTGTTTACTATAATTATCATGTAGTTTATGAAAGTTTACGTACCATTATTTTAGTATTAAATTTACACACATAAATACGCCCCATTTAATAAAATGTAATTCAATATATTTTTAATTTGGCATGCATTCAAAGTAATGTTGATTGTAGCTTTTCATTACGCTGTTTCTTAACCAAATGCATCTTACAAATTCTATGTTCAAAATGGTTTGTTTCAAATGAGATATACACTACATCTAGGAAATGTAAATGGTGAGTAATGCCGTAGACATCACCAACCTTTGCATACATTATAGATGTGATACAAGAGTTACCATAAACTTCTACATTAGCAAAATACATTTTTGTGTTTTGTTAGTCAAGTTGTTTATGATAATAGTTTGTTGTGTTGTTTTGTAGTTGTTTTGTTCTTACAAAATGAATGTTCGTCGTTATGTATTTATGCTGCTTTAGTTATTAAAATGAAGGTAAAGTAAATAAAATTAAATTTGTTATCATCGTACAAGGGCCATACTTGAAAAATTATCAAGCCATTTATATTTAGACCTTGATCGAGGCTTTAAATGTGACCAAGAATGGCGAAACCAATATTATGGTAGTACTTTTTTATGTCGGTTGCTGACGAATAAATAAGTATTTCAACATTTGCAGATCATGACGTTTTTGGATTCGGATATCCAAATGTAGCAAAGATGGAACAGCTAGCAAGACAATGGAAAAATTTAGCTGCGTTACGATCGAACTTATACGCATGTAAAGATATAGGGTAATGAATCCTACTACTACTACTGCTGCTGCTGCTGCTGCTACCACTACCACTACTACTGCGACTACTTCTACTACTACAACTTCAATTACTATTCCTAATTACTTCTATTGCTTCTACTGCTACTGTTGCTGCTTCTACTGTTACTGCTTCGTCTACTTATCCTACTACAATTAATACTTCTACTACAACTACAACTACTTCTACTACATCATCAAAAGGAACAACAGCAACAACTAATACTCTACTACTTTTACTTATACTACTACTACAAAAGCTGCTGCTCCTGCTTCTTCTACTGCTACTTGTTACGTCAACTGTTCCTACTGCTTCTGTTGCTGTTGCTTCTACTGATACTGCTACTACTACTCATACTACTACGATCACGTTGTTAGCATTACAATTGTTATTACTGTTTCCAGATCTTTCGCAGAACTACACGTTACTGATGTGCTCATAATCAAAACGGAACAAGTGGAATTTAGTGTGACATTTGACACACTGGAGAACGTACCAATGTCGCTGGTTGCAATCTCGCCAAGTCAAAGCAGATCTGTCTTATTTGAAAATATCACCGCACGTGAAACTCGTGTGTGCTCAAAATTTCTCTCTAGCCATTTCTGGGCAGAAAATCCAGCCGGGACATGGCAAATACAGCTCCTTGGTCGAAATGAAACAGGCCACATAAATCTATATGGTAGAACAAATTTCGTTATTTCTCATGTATATGTTCAGGAAATAACCATTCGGCTGTATCGTGTTTTAATTTTAATCTAAGGACCTTAATCACCGCGTTTGTATCAATCGTAAATTACAAACGCTTTACATATTGGACTTATGAATATACACATAATGGCTTTAACAATCTTCTCTTTCTGTGTAACACAGGTTCGTCCATTCGTGCACTCGAGATGACTATATACGGAACTAGATTAAGCGATGTTGATCATGAAAGCCCAACGCCCCCAAGCTCAGCGCGTGACATATTTGATGCATCTCGTACCGATGTGCAATATCAGCGTTGCCCCTCTGATAATAAACGCTCTGCCGCTAGTCCAAATGTAACCACATATACCTCGTTTATGGTTGTGATATTATTCAAAATGATAGCATTATTTCATTAATCCGTTTCAGATATGTATGATTTATCAAACGGATCTGTTATTTATTAATTGATTTCTTTACACGATTGTATTTATATATTCTGACTTATTTATTCACTTGAATGTATTTATTTTTACACAGTCATGTATTTATAGTTGCCACATTTGATTTATTGTCTACATTTGGAACTTTATTACTGACTGCCGTCAATTTATTGTATGCCCAGGGTAATTCACTAAAAAGTATAACTTACCGTCGGTGTACTATTATTAGGGTCATTTTTGTTTTGTTCTTAATCAAAATTAGGTAGGATCGTCGTCGACTCGTCTGATGACGTCACCCCTTCCGTTGATTTTATTTTATTTAACATAAATAAAACCATGTTGATGCACTTGTTATGATTATTTTTTATTTGTACTGTTATTTAATCAAATAATACTTTTAGAGTTTTGACAACGCGGGGTTTGATTTAAAAAGCGACAATGGACAAAACGCAAAGAACTTCAACAAAATTTACTACCATGATATTTTTATGCGTGTGAAGTGAATTGGGCTGTTCTACAGCTCACATGTGCATTTATATCCAATGAATAGAATCGGGACACGTGACACGGTGTGATTTAAAAGAAAATTGCGTCGCATTTTCTACAACGAACTTAGCGGTGGAAACAAACTTGTCAGCTAAGATGCTATTAAGTTTTCAGATCAATCAAATCGAATATCCTTAACTTCATCTGTCGCATATGTTGCTCCATGACATATATGTATAAACAGACACACAACGCCGTCATGTGTACTGTTTCATCGTTTGGTTTGATTTTAATTATTACAATTATGTATTCATATGTATTCATAATTTCATATATTTGCAATTATTACACAATTTGCTCCACCGACTCCGCAAATGCAGCTCATTTGCCACAAAACAAAAGCATTTGTCTGCGTTATATATTAATTATTTGAAAGTTCAAACATTATTTAAAAATTCCAGAACGCAGACATAAATTTAACATGTTATCATACGATGATTCACAAGGCTACACATATCCGTGTTTATTAATAATGTGTTTCTTTCTTGTGTAAATAGGCGAGCATAACAACCACCCCAATACATACGTGATAGATACCTTAATTTCGGAACTAGATACTTAACAAACTGTTTGATACATCACATGCAAACGTTTTCTATTAACGCTTAAAATGCAACATGTTGTAATATCATTATTTACATGTAAATACGTATTAGTTATTATTGATCAATATAAAGTAGTGAAACTCCAGAAGCTGCAACAGTAATGCATTTCTATCATACTCACCTTCGTGGACCTTTATCAAGCATACATCTCACAACTTTTACGCCTTTTGTTCACCGTTTTTATCCAACCCGAGAGTTTAATTTTACATGTACATCTAACTTGTATAATTATTATTATTGATCAAACTGTAAGCTCATGGTTTGAGCACATAAGATATATCTTACATAAAAAAATCCGTTTGAGGTTCATTACAATCGTGTATATATTGTTTTTCTTTATAACATGCCATAGCCTAGTGCAATGAGTACTTGTTCAAATTATTTTTCGATTATCCATTTTTGTGTGATTGAACATATTCATACTGTTTATTGTTCAAAAAATGTATGAGACAACAACAATACGGAAATAAAATAAAAAATAAAAATGACAAGCTTTTTTCTGGCCGCGATCCTTTTGATCTTGACGTTGCGGTGGCAAGTCTGCAAATTGCCACAACGTGTGACCTTGTTCTCAAGCCGTATTGAACGACTCACGCGTTCTTCATAAAGTCGCAATGTTGTAAACATTTGAGAAATGAACATCCTTTCAAGGAAATAGGAGATTTCTTGAAAACTTCGCAGCATGGGAATATTAAGCCCGAGCAGTTGTTAGTTATTATGACATGCTAGTGAATCTTGCAATCTTGACTCTATTCAGTATACAGTATTTATCTGTTTCCTTTCCCATATATTTTTCTTTTCAAATATATAATTACATTCACAGATTTTTTTACCAAGTTCCTTCAATTTACTAATGTTTATTTAAAATATTACAGTCAATATATTATATACCGGTGACCACAATGTTGAAAATACTTATACATATAATGTGTTATTATAATTAAAACAGTTTCAACAGTTAATGTATACACAGCACATACCTATGTGATCTGGGTTTGAAGCAAATATAATACATAAAACGTCAGATATCAGTTAAAACAGTTGTACAATTCGTGATATTGTTCAAATGTAATTCTTTTATCATATTATTGACATACCTTCAATACATATATGTGTTTTCTGATTGTTCTTAATATATTGAATCAATCTTCATTACACATCTTCACACACATTATAATATAATCTATAAATTGAACACACGATTGCCCGTTTCATGAAAAGTTAATGGGTCCCCTTTAAATAACAAAATTTCTAATAAAGAAAACTATCTGCACAATAATCAAACGTTTCTAAGGACTGAAAGTGTGTTTATTGTAAATTATAACGTTTCTTAATAGTGTAATCTAAAAAAAAGAAGAAAACAAACAAAACAACAGCAACTCATTTATTTCAGCAATCGCAGCGATTATTTTCATATTCCATCCTGGAAGCTTCAACTTTGTATTTAACATTAACGTTTAATATGTACCAGTACACACATTTTATTTTTTTTAATGGTTTCCCAAATTGTCAGCCTAAAAAGTACTTTACATAGTATGACATATAGTCTTAATAAAGATAATTTGGAAACCTTGATGGGATTTTTGACAATGACTGTTATCGATTAAGACTATGACCTTGTATGTAAGTCGGTATAGTTAGTGGAAACAAACGACTTGTATTTAAGGCCTAATGCTACACTAATGTAGTTTTGTTTAGCATAATCAATTGAGCAATCGTTTTTTAGGAAAATGTTGTTTAAAATAATCGTGGTATCTGCATGTGTAACATGTGTTAACAACGCGCATTTACTGACAAAACTGTTTGTGAAAATTAAATAACCAATCACGCATTATCGAATTCATAACTGAAAGAAAATGATGCCATTATGTAACATCAATGTAAATTGCTCCTGCAACATGTGTGAGCCACGTATTTTCGAACATTTTGTAGATCTAATTTATGCATTAATTAGCATTAGTATGCAGAGTTCAGATATACACCTAAATAAGAAATAAGTGTCTTATTTTTTCATTTTAGTTTTAGGCAAAATGTAAGTATTTAAGACAGTATATAATATAATATATATAAAATACCCCTTGGACCTTTTGTAAAAAAAAATAAGAAATGACAGAATTGTAGAGCGTGCACGAACAGAGACCGCAATTGTTGTTTTCGTTTTCAAACTTTGAAACATATTTCATGTTTCTGTTTCATTTTGAGAAAAATTCCGTCTGATGCACAGCAAATGGTTCATAGAAAAAGTATCACGTACCCCAAATGCTATATGCTATGTCGCAGTTTTTACTACAATTTAATTTATATGAACACATGCACGTTTATCACAATACTTGAATGTCATTTCAAGTTCAAATTCGAATTAATAAAAAATCAACAAAAATCAACAAAAACATACAACAGTATATGATGGCCCGCAATTCTGTGCATGACAAAAGTAATTTAATACGCGTATCTAATGAACATACATGAGCGTATTTGCATTTACCAACGATCACGCGATTTATAATATTATTAATTATTTCATAATAAACCGATATAAATCATTTGTCATATAAGAAGCTGTTAAAACATGGCGTCTTTACAGGAAACCCACATTGCACGGTCTTTTATCAACACACTAATGACGGCTTTTCTATATTTGGAAATAATATGGGAAACCGACGTGTCGTGTACTTTAATACGATCTAATGTGTGTTTGTGTTGTGGATATGACATAAGCATTGTAGCCAGGTACTACGCGCATATTACGATGTAAACAGAACCAAAAATGATTCGAAATTTAATAATAGTACATATGCTCATGATTCGATGCTGTAGCGGGAGTGACAGCGGCATGGTTAAACTTATAGTGAAGGTCACAGACGAATTTAGAGGTTACGTTGACGCAGTGATGAATGCCCATGGGTTCAAATTCTACCGAAAGGTACGTCATATAAATTTAATAGTATTAAAGGGGCATGTTAACATATTTTAGAGTTGTTGTTTTTTTCATGTGTAATGGCATATATTTACTAACAAAAGTATAATGTTTGTTTTAATAATCTACAAAAATAAAACTATTCAATAAAAATGGTGAATAAATAGTTTTGTCTGAATTAGGAATCAATTCCATGCCAGTTCGGGGAAAAATAAAAACTGGTCATCTTGGGGTCATTCAAATTCTAGATCTTAAGAGCTTATATTCAACAATATGTTAGAAATACACGTGTTTTCAAAATTAACAATAAAAAGCGTCGCTAACATTTTAGTTCCTATTTTGATCGATGATTGTTCATTAACTTAACGACAATTCGTATATATTTTTTTTATTTATGAGTATTATTTCATTGGTTGTTATAATTGCATAATAATATTTAATGGGTAATAATGAAGCTACAACGTATATTGCTTTTATGCTATGTATTTTTGCATTTCGCAGATAATTGAAGGGATGTATACATATGCAAACGAAAGCCCAGACAATTGCACGGACAGTAGCATTGAACAGGTTCATTATTTACTTGATGGAAAAGTTAGTTTTTATTTTTTTTCTTTTTTTTTTCTTTTTTTTTTGTGTTTTCATCATTTGATTAATCTACTTACACCAACGTTTTCGAATAGTAGTAGCTATATTGTACTGATTTTCTAGTATGTTGTTGTTTTCTGTCTGGTTTATATTTATACTGTTTTAGTTAAGACTACACAATAATCAATACATTAATGTATATTTATCATTTTAAGGTGGAATATATTGAACGCAGTAGAAATCTGTACGCCACCGTATTACTTATGGAAGGAATGCGTTTACATTATGAGGACCCGGTGAATGCACCTGCCACTAATCATGTGATTACTACTGGGTCTAGATTAACTTTCAAGAGCAAGAATGGCTAATCAGTATTCGTTCGTCGAGTACATCTGCTGATAGGAACGTTTGAATTTAAATGATCTAAATATAAGAGTTACATAAGATGACAACAAACATATTTATCCAAGTACTTTATATTTGACATTCGAGTTAAACAATAATTTTGCCCATTATTAGATTTACGTTTCTGTTGAACATGTGTTACAATTAGTAATAAGTTTTTAAATAGGAACTGTATTTGCTTTATCCGAAGCTTGTGTTTCACCAGCTATAAGATTTAAATCCACTATTTTTAGGCCAAAGGATGTCCCCAGAGGTATGTTGACATACAGGAACATTGGAAGCACACTGGACGTGGGGTGGTTGTGGCAATAGTTGACAGTGGAATCGATAACATAGATCCAGTGATTCGTACAAAAATTGTAATTCGCTTATGAACATACATTCTTGAAAACCTTCTTTACTATTTTAACCGTCCATAACTTCCTTAAACTTTATATACTAACTACTCACTTCTCGCTTCAACAATTTAACAATGCAATAGACCTAACTAAATAAATATATTTTTTCATCAAATAAATATAATCCTTATTTGTTTAAATGAATCTTAATATTTTTTTTTTTATTTCCAGAGCAAACTATTCTCATACAATTTTGTGAAAGACATTCATTCAAATCCGTCACCATCTTCCAGGTAAATATATGAAACCTTTATTTGTTGTGATATTTGTGGCGTGTTCTGAGAAAACTGGGCAAAATGCTTGTGCGTAAAGTGTCATCCCAGATTAGCCTGTGCAAACGCACAGGCTAATCCGGGACGACACTTTCCGCCTAAACTGGATTTTCGCTAAGAAGGGACATCATTTAAACGAAAAATTCAAAAAAAGCGGAAATTGTCGTCCCTGATTAGCCTGTGCGGACTGCACAGGCTAATCTGGGATGACAATTTACGCACAAGCATTTTGCCCAGTTTGCTCCGAACACGACACATTTACGCTCATTATAAACTGATTATTTTAAACCCGTGCACTTTTCTGAAAACGCATTCAATTGTTATACTATTGTAAACGTTACGACAACTACTTAAAAGCCACTGCCAACGGTGTTAAGCTTTCACTTTGTTTACAAACGTATTTAAACAAACTGTCTTAAACTGTTCAATTCTGGAATCATTCATTTTTTACAGTCATGGTAACATTGTCGCGAACGTAATTGTTGGAGGTCATGAGCCTGACGAAAAAGGTCTGAATTGTGATTGTGGAATTTCCCCGGAAATAACTATTGCAGGTATTTACTGTTTTCTTAATTGAAGAAATATCATATTCGCCTTTATGTTATATGATGTACGTTAGTGATAAGTTACAGATGCATATAACAAAATCAGGGTCATGCAGTCAGATTAATATTTTCAATAATTAATAACACTTTCGAAAAGGGAACTCATCTTGACCTGTAAAGCGTTTTTAATAGCAACACTATGTTTATGTCAATACTACAAAACAATCTCAGACGGATTTTAATTTGTTTACAGATTTAAAGGTTGGGTCATGGGTAACAACAACCCAACAACATTATTCTCTAATGATTGATGGCGAGACATTATCTGAAGGGCTTGCAGCTCGTCATGATGTTATTGATATCTATTGCAATACTTGGCAACTGGATCCCGCATCTGTCGACGTTCAAAATTTTATTGTGGATATTCTTCGTCAGGTGATAAGTTTAAACACATATTATATTGTGTTTATCGGTTATCACGAAGCACGCATCACGTATGCGTATAAAATAAAACAAAAACATAATAAATACGTTTAAACACGTTTAAAATATATAAAACAATATATATCAGGAGAACTATTTACAAGGAATATTCACTTCTTTATGTTGAACTATATAGTTCATAGTTGCAACTCATAAGATGAATTCTCGATAATTTTATAATCAAATCAAGAAAAAAAAACACCATAGTTTAAATGCACATCTTTTAAATAAAAATTAAATTGTTTATATCAATAGAGTTTTTTGTTTGATTTTTTATTCTTTAAAACAATATTGTTCAGGGTTACCACACAGGTCGCAAAGGCAAGGGAAATATATTTGTGTTTCCCTCCGGAAAACCTGGTAATGGCTACGCCGTCAAATATACAATAATTGTTGGATGGATCGAATCCGACGAGATACCAGTCGCAGATCGGATTGCGAATTCTGCTACTCTCGTATCGGTGTTCACAAACACAAATTCAACCATGCACTCCGAGTCGGTAACGTCATACCACAGTTTTATTAACATAATCCGAAATGTGATATATTTGAGGAACACCCACTAATAAGGTGGTACACACCAAGCTTACACATTTAAAATCCTTTCAAGATCAACAACCATATATAGTATAACAATTTGAATTAAGAATTAAGAAAACCTTTTGCACATAAAATGGGTGTAAGGTAGGGCGGCAACGAATAAACAAATTTGGTTTCGGATCTTTTCGAATCCAAATGTCTTAATTCAAATATCCGTTAGGATCCTTAGATATGCTTTAAGAGAAAATATAACAATAAAAACAGCAAATTATAAAGTTCTATTCTGTTTATACAAAACTGTTTTTTTTTAGGATTTAATACATAAGCTGAGATTCACATTTTATAATGAGTTTGTCTGTTTTAACATATGTATATCATATTATCATTGCCAACAGTCAAAAAGAGACAAACACAAAACAAGCAGACCACCTCAGCTTGATGTTTCCTCAACAGCAACTGCTGTCCTGACTGGATTAATAGCTTTGGCCTTGCAGACAAAGTACATGTGTAGTTTTTTTTACTTGTTTTCTATTGATATAATAATTATTATTATTATTATTATTATTATTATTATTATTATCATTATTATTATTATTATTATTATTATTATTATTATTATTATTATTATTATTATTATTATTATTATTATTATTATTATTATTATTATTATTTGTGTAATTGTAAGTATCATAATAATTATTATTATTATTATTATTATTATAATTAATTCTCTTTCCAGTCCAAATCTGACTGCCCGTGACATTAAACATTTGCTTGTCGAATCTGCTTCTCACAAAGGTCTTCTGGAAACGCAAGACTTTAAACAGAATCACGCTGGGTATCGATGTATGTTAATGTGCCATTTTTGTGCTGTGTAAATTGTGATATAATGTTTCGTGTAAATCTGCATATTATTAAAATGATAACTATTATTATTATGAATGTTTACTTTTAGATCATAAATCCATTGGATTTGGATATCCGGATGTTAATAGAATGCTTGAACTTGCGCACGCATGGCAAGATGTAGACCAGCTGCAGTCAATCACCATTGAAGTAGATAAAACATGGTAAGTAATATATTTTTCGTTGAAAACGAACGTAGCATTATAATTGATATACAAGCCAAAACTATTAGAAGGACGGTTATAGACAAAAACATGCAACAATTAAAGATTAATGTTAAACGTCAGACGTTGACATTATGTGTGTCTTTACTGTCCGATAGCAAGAATAATCTTAAGTTGACTAGCCTCGTAGACAATACATCGCTGCTTATTTGCTGCTTATTAGTTGTCTAGAAATGCAACCTTATAATAAACAAATGCATTTTCAGGTCAAGATCACATTACAGAAATATTCGTATCGGCTGTGAAGATTCTTTAAACTGCAATCACAGACTGGAGCAATTTCAAATAAAAGTCCAAACTGAGTGCCCAAAGTCGTTCCAAGGAATGGCCGTGTCCATTATAGCGACGTCACCAAAAGGAACTTCGTCTATTTTATTTGAAGAAACGTATATCTATGGCGAGATGCAAGGAAAAGAATCGGTTCAAATGTCCTTTTTATCTAATCATTTTTGGGGAGAGAACCCGGTTGGTGTGTGGTCTATCAAACTTAATATATCTTCCGAATACCTAATACATAGTAAGAACATGCATTGGGCGTTTACAAGCTTTATTAAAAAATCTTTAAATTAGCTTTTTTTACAGAATAGCAACATTCCCGTTTTTTTCAGTGGTATCGATTGTGTAAGCAACGTATTATAACATTGTAAATATAAAATATAGCCTTACTAGAAAACACGATGTTTATCAATCCATAGAAATCGAATCCCGTTTTAACATTATATGAACAATGCACATCAACACAAAAAGAATGGATCTAGTTTTTTTCCGTATTAACTGTCGACTGGGACTGAGGCTTTAAATCCCAGTTGCAAATATTGTAAAGTTTTCTTGGTAATTAGGTTTTCAGTTACGTTCATTTCTGTTTACAGATAGCTGTTATTTGGATATTTTGGAGATTACACTGGATACGACAGGGTCTCGTTGCAGTCTCGTGTACACAAAAACCGCAGGAATATCGTACATATTTTTTGCTGCGAGTTTCCTTGTTATCATTTCAATTTTGAGGGTAATGCGTGTTTGCTATGTTAAGTACAAAACTATGAACGCACGTGACGAAAAGGATAAATCAGAAAAAGAAAATATGTTGCAGCCACAGTTGACCATCACTCGGCGGGTGGATAAATATAAACACACAAGAAAAGCTGATTGGCAAGGAGTAAAGCTGATTGTACCGAACAGATAGAGAAAAATGGAAACATTATATCAGCAATTTATTCATCTCCTTGACTTAAGTTGGTTGCGGCCGGCACATCGTAAAGAATCATTGGAAGCTAATTACAACTGGAATCTCATCCAGAGGACAAAGTAGACAGACAATGAAACTATTGTACAGTGGCTGTTTGGATGTTGTGGTTATCTGATGGGATATCAACACGGCTGTACACGATCTTGCTAGTGCTTTATGTACAGTGTGTAGATAAGTGTCCACTACATATAATGTACAATATGCATACTATCTGGATCACATGAGATATGTATGAACGGCTATTATATTCATTTAGGCGTTTATTTACTTTTTAAGTTATAACTGGTATTTAAAGGTGACACGTACATATAATGTTCGAATCTTCTTCATGATTCTATTGTGAATGAACGGACAAAAACACAACTTGAAATACATAAATAAATTCTACAACAGGCTAGTTGCGACTCAACTAAGGCATTTCATAGTTATAGCGAAGAGTGTTAAACTATACTCAACAGGTATCGACTCAAAAACATAGTGTTATAATACAACACATGTATTAATGCTTTATTTTTGCTACATTAGCTTTTAGGAACATCAAAAATAGCTAACATAACAATTTAAACATAATTGATTCATTGTCATGTTCAACATTAATGGAGGTAAAAGTATTTTTGTTATTGGTTCTATGTTTTCACACGTGTCGTTTCAGTATTCAATATATGAGTTTACATACGTAATGACTTTACTTATACGTATTAATATTTGTGTGATCGTCTGTAGGGTTAATTATGGAAATGAATGTAAAAGATACTTGTGTATGTTATAGCAAGAACTTATCATATACATCATAACGTTTACACGATTGTTATCAACGACTTGTTTTTCTTTTTTTGCGCTTGCGCACACAATATGCATACAGATAATAATTTTAGGCCATGAAGTAATCAATATGACATAGTTCTAAATAAAGAAGTTTTAGAATCCCGTAATGGTTTTTCACATGAAATCAGATTTATAAACGTAACAGTAATCACTAAACGCCACTACATTTGTTCTAAATAAAGAAACCCGAAAATGCTTGTGTGAAATGAGATTTGTTAATATAGCAGTACACACTTATTGAGAATGTGGTTGTTTAAACTCTCGCTCCGTAATTTTACACTTTTATAACATTGAATGTGTAATGCAATCTTTAAATAGACCATGATTTACCATTTTACATGCCTTCTAAATATATAATTTTAGAATCCCGCGTACAGTTTTAATATGAAGTAAGCTGTATAAATCCAATGATTTTTTAGCAAGCAGTGTTAGATAAACCTATTTACATAGGAGTGGAAGTCCATAGGATGTCATGTTTTAATAGATTTTTCAGTTACAATTCAGCTCACAAATGTTCATGTTTAGGGTTTGCAAATATATAGGGTAAACATATGTTTTGTTATAATACAACATGATATTCAAGAACATAGTATATGAAATTGTGTTTGTCATATGGACATACGGTTATATTAAACAAGTCGACGTATCACTGACGAAAGTTATCGTTAAAATAAACAGAGGTCAAATTTCGTTTGTTGAAAAGATATTTCACGCGAGCAACTTTACATTGTACAGAAAGGTAGGTATGTTTTATGTATTAATTAGTGTATTATAATCCTACAATCGTTCATGTTTCTCTGTTTATTGAGTTTGCATTTCTTGTTGTACGATTAGCTTTAATTAACTTACTAAAACTATAGTATTTGAAAAACTGTCAAAGCAAGATTACTTTATGAAAGGTCTACTATAAATTCGGTGTGGGACTTTTTTGTATTATGTTATCAGCAATATCTCTCGTCCGATCAAAAGTTGTTTTGTTTTTTTGTTTATACAATAAACATACTTAAAATGTATGTCACCTTTATAAATATAAAACTGTTATTTAAAGACACACGTGGGAGGCAAATATGATAATGATGGCTTAAACAGGGACAATACATAACTTGTTTCATGTACTTGACGGAGCTTCATGTAAGAAATTACAAAGTGTGATAAATATTATTAATATGTCGTATTTACAATAAACACTACTAAAATGTATCTTTAATCTAAAAAGGAATTGATCATATGATACTTCATAGTATTTTTTAACACTTATTTTCGATTAAAATTTCATATTGTTTATGCGACGTCTGTAGAATCCGGCATTACTTTTTATTAGTACATATTCAGACCGTTCACATGATTGATGAAACATTGAATATAAAGGAATACATATACTATTGTTTAGTAAGCCTTGCACTCATCTCTTTTGAAATTTTTTTTTTAAAGAAGTATTTTATAAACACGAATCGTCTCTGGTTTTCGCTTACGACGAAAACGAAATGTAATGCAATTGTCCGTGTTAGAATATGTGTAAACAGTCCCTTGAATCATTAATCAGAGTTAGGTACTGAATATGTATATCGTACCTATTCAATTATTTTCTTGAGCCGAAATCAAAACACAATATCAAGACCATAATGAAGTATGCAAACAATTTCCATCATCTGACATGGTTTGTTATTATTATAGTTGCTTATATTTAGAAATATTTATAACATATATTTATTATGTAAAGAAAATACTTTTTTAAGAAAACTAACGTTGAATTCCTTCACCCCATGTCTTCAAGTTTATATTATCTAAGATAGCATGGACAACTGTGTTTTTAACATAAACTACAATTTGGGATCCCATCGAATTTTCAACATAGACTTAAACTTGGGATCCCAACAATTTTCTTCTTCAAAAACATGAAACCAATGTTCTGAATAACTGACCGAAAGATTGCCAGAACGTGTCTCTTATAGTTGAGTACGTACTTGTATTACAGTATTTTAACAACATGTGCCAATACAAAAATTACATTAATTGTCGAATAACGGCCTATAGTCCAGTCGATTTGTGTGAAAATTGTTCAGAAAATGATAAAAGCATGAAACTTTGCAGAAATGGAGTTAAGGTTATAGCAATTAATTTCGGACATGGACTCATCTGAAAAAATCAAAATGGCGGATTTTGGCAGCCATTTTAAAATGGCGGCCATAATTTGTTCATAAAAAATCTTCAAAAAATCATAACAAATATATTTTTTTCATCTTTTTCAATAAAATTTGGTATACAAATCTCTAATAATATCCCCAATCAATACACTTCTTCAATTGGCAAAAATACGACGGCCATCTTAAATAGCGGCCATTTTGAAAATTTCATTTTTCGAAATTGCAAAAATAGAAAATGCATTTTTTTATTATTTTTTATTAATTGTTAGTAGGGTCAATATATGAAAAAAATACCCTCGACCACCCAAAAATTGCTGCAAAAGGTATATTAACTGATCCTGGTAGGGCAAAAGGTCCTTTAAAACTTATCAAAAGTCTACCACAATCGGACCCCCAGAAAGTGTTTTTTCAACATGGCCACCAATTCCTATTAATGATCATGACTATGTAACTAACCTATACAATCAAATTTGATGAATTTGGTGTCTATTCCTAGGTTTCAAGGGGCAAAGAACACAAAAAGATCATCAGACATTGTTTAAATTTACCATAGTACATACAAATCCAACATGGCGTATAAAATGGCCGCCAACAGGGGCGCCAAAACCTTTTAATGAAGATTGCCGCCAAAACCTATAAATGATCATAACTATGTAAATATCCACTCAAATTTGATTATTTTGGCGGCTTTGCAAAGGTTTCAAGGGGCAAAGAACACATTAAGATCATCAGACATTGTTTAAGTTTACAATAATACACACACATCCAACATGGCGTATAAAATGGCCGCCAACATGGCCGCCAAAACCTTTTAATGAACTATGTAAATATCCACTTAAATTTGATTATTTTGGTGGCTATACATATGTTTCAAGGGGCAAAGAACACATTTAGATCATCAGACATTGTTTAAGTTTATTATATTACACACAAATCCAACATGGCGCCCAAAATGGCCGCCAAGATCGCCACCAAAACCTATTAATGATCATAACTATGTAACTTTCCACTCAGATTTAATGATCGTAT
>VMBQ01004091.1:0-16766 GCA_007657795.1 Dreissena rostriformis | reverse complement strand
AGTCAGTCAGTGAGTCAGTCAGTGAGTCAGTCAGTGAGTCAGTCAGTGAGTCAGTCAGTGAGTCAGTCAGTGAGTCAGTCATTGAGTCAGTCATTGAGTCAGTAAGTGAGTCAGTCAGTGAGTCAGTCAGTGAGTCAGTAAGTAAGTCAGTCAGTCAGTGAGTCAGTCAGTCAGTGAGTCAGTCAGTCAGTGAGTCAGTCAGTCAGTGAGTAAATGAGTCAGTGAGTCAGTGAGTCAGTAAGTGAGTGAGTGAGTTAGTCAGTCAGTCAGTCCGTCAGTCAGTGAGTCAGTAAATCAGTCAGTGAGTTAGTGAGTCAGTGAGTCAGTGAGTCAGTCAGTGAGTCAGTCAGTGAGTCAATCAGTCATTAAGTCAGTCAGTCCGTCAGTCAGTCAGTAAGTTCGTCAGTCCGTCCGTCAGTCAGTCAGTCAGTCAGACAGTCGGTCAGTCAGTGATTCAGTGAGTCGGTGAGTCAGTGAGTCAGTCAGTGAGTCAGTCAGTTAGTGAGTTAGAGAGTCAGTCAGTCAGTCAGTCAGTGAGTGAGTGAGTCAGTGCGTCAGTGAGTCAGTGAGTATGTCGGTCAGTCAGTGAGTCAGTCAGTAAGTCAGTCAGTGAGTCAGTCAGTAAGTGAGTCAGTCAGTGAGTCAGTCAGTGAGTCAGTCAGTGAGTCAGTCAGTCAGTCAGTGAGTCAGTCAGACAGTCAGTCAGTTATTCAGTGAGTGAGTGTGTGAGTGAGTGAGTGAGTCAGTGAGTCAGTGAGTCAGTGAGCAGTCGTATTGTCTTATGAACTGAGCTCCCATCCTGCTTCCTTCTTTGAAGCTAAAACATACTGTGTACAGCAGATACGCATCAGATCGCTCAGGCAATTTGAGAGTATGCTGTAGACACATCATGTGAGGCTGTGATGAACTGTATTTATGAAACAGATGCATGATGGTGGCACTTTGTTGCATCGTTTACCATAGAGAAGGGCGACTCATATAACGCAATAGCCGAGTCTTATGTAGAGTTAGAGAAAAGCATTGCGGACAAGCAACAGTGGGGTTCGATGGCTACGAAGACGGCCATTATAACAAAGACAAAACGCACCGGAGACGATGAAACAAACGTGAATCATATTGTGAGTTTCAGCAAAGAAACAGAATGCTCATGTAAAAAAGGAAGGCTTTTTGTCTCGTGACAGAAACAAGGGCGGCATGGTTGCTCTGATCAGCACAACTCTGACTAAAATGGGATGCTATGTTGTTCTGTCTTCAGTGGATGCAGACGTTGAAATTGTTAAATCAACAGTATAACGATCCCGTCGTAGCACCACAACATTGATGGACGAGGATACAGATTTGCTCATTTTGATTCTGCATTACTCCGAAAGAGACAATACGACCATCTACTTCCGCTTTGATGTAAATATAAAGTCAGAGGAACACAAAGTGTAAAATATTAACCTTTTGAAAGAACTCGTGCTTTTTCAGGCTGTAATTAATCTTCAATGATTTTCAGCAAAGGTAAATAATTAAGTCTTCAGAAGTTAGTAAAACCTGATCCTATCATGAAGTCATGTGCTTGTTCATTCTCTCTTCCAAATATCTTAAATTGGATTTTATGATTATTCAACTCCTAAGTGATTACCTCAATTCGATTAAAGTGAACCTTGTCTCCTAAACTATGGCGTTTCACATAACAACCATAACGTTTGAGTAACAAGTTATGGACTTGTATTGTGTTGATGGCCATTTTGGACGCCATGTTAGATTTCTGTGTAACATAATTAGCTGACATTTTGTCTGATGATATAAATGTGATATTAATGTGTTCTTTGCTCTCTGAAACCTGGGTATATACACCACATTCATCAAATTTGAGTGGATAGTTACATTGTTATATTTTATGATCATAAATAGGTTTTTGCGGCCATCTTGGCGGCAATTTTGTACGCTGTGTTGGATTTATGTGTAATATGGTAAACTTAAACAATGTCTGATGATCTTAATGTGTTCTATTACCCCTGAAACCTATGCATAAACACCAAAATCGTCAAATTTGAGTGGAAAGTAACATAGTTACGGTCATTAATAGGTTTTGGCGGCCATCTTGGTGGCCATTTTGGACGCCATGTTGGATTTCTGTGTAACATAATTTATTTACACTTTGTCTGATGATATTAATGTGTTCTTTGCCCCTTGAAACCTATGTATAGACACTCAATTCATCAAATTTGATTAGATAGTAACATAGTTTTGATCAGTAATAGGTCTTGGCGGCCATCTTGGCGGTCATCTTGAAAAAAAAAACACTTTCCGGATGTCCGATTGTGGTTAACTTTTGATATGTTTTCAAGGACCTTCTACCCTACCAGGATCAGTTGAAATACGTTTTGAAACAGCAATTTTTTGGGAGTCAAAGTGTATATTGACCCTATTAAGTAGGTAATTCGGAAATTTGACGGCCGCCATTTTAAAATTGCCGCCATACCCCTGTATGCACATTTTTGAGAGTGGGTCCATATCTGATATTGTTCAGTATGCTCTTAGCATGTATTCTGCAAAGTTTCATGCTTTTATCACATCTTAAACAATTCAAGTGAAAATGTGCACAAATCGACTGGACTATACAGCGTAACTCCGTTAAATAACCTGGTTCAAAGATCTATAAATAAACAGTTTATTTATAGATAAAGAAGGAAAAAGATTAGGCTACGGTATCACGATCGTCTCGATTATTTATTAAAAACTAATGAAAAAAATGCCTTTTTAGGTCTTCAACTCAATGAAAAATTGAATTATTGGTTATAAATATTTATTTTATTCAAGGATTAATATAAAACATACTTAAGTGAATCTTATTACCGCGCGGGTTATTTGTCATACCTGAGAAATGTACGATATATTCATAATTTTGAAAACACTAGGGATTTGTTTGTAGTTAAATTATATTTAAGTATGCAATACCAAAAATAATAACAAACAAGAATTGTGAACAGAACAGGGTTTTATTTATTCATTCATTCATGCATCAGTCAATTCGTCCGTTCGACCGTTCGTTCGTTCGTTCGTTCGTTCGTTCGATATCGTTCGTTCGTTCGTTCGTTCGTTCGTTCGTGGATTCGTTCGTTCTTTCTTTCTTTGATTGATTGATTAATTGATTGATTAATTGATTGATTGAGTAATTCATTAATTTATTAATTTATTAATTTATTAATTTATTAATTTATTAATTTATTAATTTATTAATTTATTAATTTATTTATTAATTATTTTATTTTTTTATTTATTTTTTCATTCAGTCAGTCCTCCGTCCTCAGTCTTCCGTCCGTCCGTTTCTTTGTTCGTTTGTGCGTTTGTGCGTTCGTTTGTTCGTTCATTCATTCATGTATTCATTCATTCATTCAGTCATTCATTCGTTTATTTATTTATTTATTTATTTATCCATTCATTCATTTATTCATTAATTTATTCAGTCCTGCGTCCGTCCGTCCGTTTATTGTTCGTTCGTTCGTTCGTTCATCCGTTCGTTCGTTCTTTCGTTCGTTCGTTCGTTCGTTCGTTCGTTCGCTCGTTCGTTCATTTATTTATTTATTTATTTATTTATTTATTTATTTATTATTACTTCATGCATTCAGTCATCCGTACGTTTGTTCGTTCGTTCGTTCGTGCATTCGTGCGTTTGTGCGTTCGTGCGTTTGTTCATTGGTTCGTTCGTTCATTCCTTAATTTGTTAATTTATTTATTTATTTGTGTTGAAATTTAAGCTTTTTTTAATTGATTAAATGTATTTATTTTCTTTTTAAATATATGTGTGTAAAAAAGCTTCAAAATAAAAGTATAAAAAACCTTCCAAATTGAAATTCCGTCAATAACTACAAATTATTTATTTCATAGAAACGCGCTTAAACCATCCCGGGCATTCATTAAGATGCTTAATAAGTATTAAATTGATACAATTGTTTGCCATAATGTATGTCTTTGTCCATGCGTGTACATTCAAAACTTGTTCTTGTGTAAAAGTCTTCAGGGAAATATCATTTGTGAAGTACATGTAATATGGGTGCTTTTCACAGTAAAATACAAGATTTTTCTCTCAAAGACGAGAACATATTTCAAGGCACGTTATGAAATAACTTAATAATTTATGCACAAATTCGGTTTCTATTGCAGCACATACTACATGTGAAATACAAATTCGCTAGCGAAACATCTAATTAGACAGAGACGCAATTATATTGTTTTCCTTTATAAATACGATTTTCAGTTTGAACTTATCTGTTTACCTTTAATTAACATATTAACTGCCTCCATGTAATGAGAATTTATTGTTGTATTATTTACTTAATTGTATTTGTCGTCCTCAGTTTACTCGCGGGGTTGTGCTTTCTTCCAGAAAATCACTTCTTCGACTTTGATGTCATCTATACTCTTCAACTTAATAGTGAACGGCGCTATTTTCAGACTCTTAACACGATTTTTATTTCAAAATTGGAAACCATACTATTTTGCCTATGCTGTCTAATGAAGCATGTTACCACAATGAAACAGCGGAAGTCTACACTGTGTATTAGAAACCCGCTTTGGTGATCTCTATCTTATCCTGTTGAGCGTCAAGTTATCACATATATACCAGACATCGGCCGGTTCCCTAATAACTTAGTCTGACTAACAATTTATGTCGTAAAGTATTGTGATTAGATTTTTCATTAAAAAAAACGCAAGGAGTAATTAATGTATGATTAAAATGTGTGGAAAGACAATTGCGTCTTAATAAAATACTTAAATACCTTATAGTTCAATCGTTAAGAACATACGTATGTTACATACATAATATGCCATGTGAGGACGCATACAATAGGGCTTAATGTAGTATCAGTTATATGCTCGCACACAAGTATGCAGTTTGAATATACCTTAACATTCATGTACTTGATATTTCTTATATGTGTTATTTCTGCAAATACCATAATAAGTGTATAAAAGTGCACGGGAAATGTGATGTATACTTTTTATTGATTTTTTAATTGTATCAGCATGACTTCAAAATGTCATGCGTAAATATTCAATATACTACATACAACATTTCATGTGGTTGATAAGCGGCTTAAAACTGAAACAAATCAGTTAATTATGTAGAAACGTTTCATTTCAACCTTTATTCAACATTAAAATCTTTAAAAAAAAAAAGAGATGTTTTGCTTCCACTATCGTAGTTTCATAAAAAATGAATAAACTCGCGCAATAGAGTCAGGTATATTAAGAACTCTTTTAACACTTTATGTTATTTTATATCAAATCTTTAAACTTAAGACAGTCACACTTCAGTTAATTAATACATTTTTAATATAATGTGTAACATAGAAAGGGTCAAATAAATAAGATGTGGCATTTGTTTTCGCAGTCTCGTATTGTGTAACAATATAATTAACAATTATCACCATTATTAAAAGCGGCTTTGTCATATTTCGGGTCCAATTAACAGGAAATTGTAGCATGACACACCAACATCAATATTGAACTCCAGAGATTATTTGTTTATCGGATTTTTTTAGCGTAATCAGTGTAATGTATAACATATATTTGGATATCAGATTCATGAATATACATATCAAACAAAGTAATCGAATACTACGCTTACAAAGCATTCATAGTGTCTGAAATCTTCTTCATGAACAAGAAGACTTAAACATGAATTATTTTTTAGAGACATGTACGTTTTTCTACGACACACAATACCGATATTGTTATAGTTAAAAGTGGTCATAGTCTGTTGAGTACATTAACGTATCATGTTTCTGAAAGCGGGACTCTTTATTGTGAAAGCAAACAACTGAAAATGGCTGAATAAAATGATAAAGATCAAGTACGCCAGTTTAGTTTAGACAGCCTTGATTTGATTTGAAACTGAAACATGAAACTAAAAGTAATTTGGGGAATGTTACAATATGGCGAATATTTTACCTGCACCTAACCTCGTATAATTGACTGAGTCCCGTACATGCTTATTAAAAAACAAGCGTTCCCCTTGCCATATTTTAGTAAGCGTGCTGATTTTAAGACTTTTATTCAGAATATTTGCTTAAGATCCTTACTCTTAAAAATATTACATATACTTTATCTTGTTTAACCTTTCCATTGTCAAAATTTAATTTAATATTTACGAATTCGCAGATACCGTAATGCGATGTTGAAACGAGCTTTGAAAGGGACTTGCGCGCAAAATGCGAGAAAATTTACCACAACTCATGATGATGATGATGATGATGATGCTGCTTCTGCTGCTGCTGATGATGATGATGATGAAGATGAGGATGATGATGATGATGCTGATGATGATGTTGTTGTTGATGATGATGATGATGATGATGATGATGATGATGATGATGATGATGATGATGATGATGATGATCATCATCATCATCATCATGATGATCATGATGATGATGATGATGATGATGGTGATGCTGCTGCTGCTGCTGCTGATGATGATGATGATGATTATGATAATGATGATGATGATGATGATGAAAGAGCGGACTGACGGAAGAACGAACTAACGAACAAACAAATAATAAATAAATGAATGAATGAAAGAGTGAATGCATGTATGAGTGAATGAATCAGCGAATGAGTGAATGAAGGAATGAATAAATGAATAAATGAATAAATGAATAAATGAATAAATGAATAAATGAATGAATGAATAAATGAATAAATGAATAAATGAATAAATGAGTAAATGAATAAATGAATAAATGAATTGATAAATGAATGAATTAATGAATGCATAAATGAATCAATAAATAAATGAATGAATCAATGAATAAATAAATGAATGAATATATGAATGAATGAATGAACGAAAGAAAAAAAAACAAAGAAAGAATGAAAGAACATTCGCACGAACGAACGAACGAACCAATGAACAAACGCATGAACGTACAAACGCACGAACGAACGAAAGAACAAACGGACGGACGGACTGAATAAATGAATGAAGGAATGAATAAATAAATGAATGAAAGAACGAACAAACGAAAAACGAACAAACGAACGAACGAACGAACGCGCGAACGAGCAAACAAACGAGCAAAAGAACACACCGAAGAACGAACCAACAAACCAATGAACAAAGGCATGGGCGCACAAACGAAAGTACGAACGAACCGGCGAACAAACGAACAAACGGTGGGAAAGACAAATACATGAAAAAATGAATAAATAAATGAATAAATAATTAAATGAATAAATGAATAAATGAATAAATAAATAAATGAATAAATGAACAAATGAATGAAAACATGAATGAATAAATCAATGAATGAATGAATGAATGAAAGAAAAAATAAAATAAAATAAATATTTATAACCAATATTTAAATTCTATATTGAGTTCAAGACCTAAAACGAAGTTTTTCTTTCATTAGTTTAAATAAATAATCGAGAAGATCGTTATACCGTAGCCTAATCCGTTTTCTGTCTTAATCTATAAATAAACTGTTTATTTATAGACCTTTGAGCCAGGATTTTTATTTAAATGGTATGACTCTAAGCCCATACCAAATGGTATGATAGTAATACCATTGCCTGTCCGTACAGCGTAACTCCGTTAACCTAAGGCCTTTTGAACAGTATAACTCGAGTTGTATCGTTGTAACAGAACAAAACAGCACAGAAGGTTTATTCGTATAATTTGAACAAGTCCAGTTCATCGTTATATAGACGAAACTGACAATTTATAAGCAGTAAGCACATGAATATTTATAACGTCATGCGGATGAGAAACAACTTTTACTACCTTAAATTAATCATTTGTGTTACTGCCACCACATGTAACTTTAAATGTAAGTTTACTATTCGTAAATCACAACTCCAANATACATGAAAAAATGAATAAATGAATAAATAAATGAATAAAAAATTAAATGAATAAATGAATAAATGAATAAATGAATAAATGAATAAATGAATAAATGAATAAATGAATTAATAAATGAACAAATGAACAAATGAATGAATAAATGAATGAATGAATGAATGAAAGAAAAAATAAAATAAATATTTATAACCAATATTTAAATTCTATATTGAGTTCAAGACCTGAAACGAAATTTTTCTTTCATTAGTTTAAATAAATAATCGAGAAGTACGTTATACCGTAGCCTAATCCATTTTCCGTCTTAATCTATAAATAAACTGTTTATTTATAGACCTTTGAGCCAGGATGTTTATTTAAATGGTATGACTCTAAGCCCATACCAAATGGTATGATGGTAATACCATTGCCTGTCCGTACAGCGTAACTCCGTTAACCTAAGGCCTGTTGAACAGTTGAACTCGAGTTGTATCGGGTGCTGTAATACCTTTTTACAGAACAGAACAGAACTAAACAGCACAGAAGGTTTATTCATATAATTTGAACAAGTCCAGTTCATCGTTATATAAACGAAACTGACAATTTATAAGCAGTAAGCACATGAATATTTATAACGTCATGCGGATGAGAAACAACTTTCACTACCTTAAATTAATCATTTGTGTTACTGCCACCACATGTAACTTTAAATGTAAGTTTACTATTCGTAAATCACAACTCCAAAGGAATTCTATCTCTTAGCATATAGCATTGACTTTCATATTAAATGAGTCAATATACAACTAGTAGAAATATAGTCGTAGTAGAAATATAAATGATAGTAGTTGTACTGATAGAAATAGAAGTAGTAGTAGAAGGAATAAAAGATAAATAGTAAATAATAACCATGATTAATTTGTTCAATGAATGATCGATAAACCCAAAAAATACACATATTTAAACCCATCAAATAATTATAAGTAATGAATCAAAAAACTTGTATACTCATTGACCAAAACAAATCCGCATGTTTGAAAAATGTTTTACAGACTACAAATATTTTACGACCTTGTTGGTTTGTATGTAAATCCGTCGGCATTTTCGCCTACTCTTCCGCCGGTAACCATGTGGTTATTTCGGTCGGTCGCAAAAAAGTATCCGTTGTAAAAGAAAAAAATTACAAATAAACACAACCGCATGTAATAATCATCACCAGTCCAACAAAAGTATTCTGAAATGCCTTCACATTCATAGTAATTGTGTTCGAGTAGCCGTCGCCAAAGATGAACGATGTTAGCATGCCGTTAAGCCTTCTATACATCTTTATTTAATGACCATTAATGCGCTCATACAGGATCGTGGTTTACGGTTGGCAGAATATTAAACAATAACTTAGAAGCCTTTTATCGCAAATCGTATCTCAAATATGAATATCGTAAAAAGAAAAAAAAAGTTACTTAAGTAAATGCAAGATATGTCTTTGTTGTAGAGTACATAACAAAGCACAATAATGAAACAAAAAGCTTTCCGTCAACACACTTTCAAAGTTTTCAAACTTAGTGCAAATTGAAAAGAGGGCTTCATTTTTAAACGAGAGGATACCATATACACCATCGGATGATACTGTAAATATAAGACAGTTGCGTGGAATTTTTTGTTGGATTACAAAAAAGTATAAATAAAGTAAGAAAGTAAAAAAACAACATTTTACAGTATATATAAAAATTGAATGTATGTATAAATTGTAATAAGCAAATATTATATGCATCTTGACATTAACAAAGGCATAGACAAACAAAATAAAAACATGTTATTGAGATTGATGACACAAAGGTCCTACATTTAATTTTTAAGATAACTAATTGGTTCTTTGAGTTTTCGTACAAAGTTGTAAAGAGCTACAATAATCATTACATTTAAATACTAAGTTTGTTCTACAATGGTATGAAACAATTCCCATTCATTGTCAAAGGATCCTGAATTATTGTTTAAATTGGTATTTTTCTAAAGTTATCAGATTCATACTTTATGTATTTCTTGGCTCCTATTGCTTTGGATGAAATATTTCATTTGACATTTTACTTAACAAAATAATAGTATTTATGGCTCAAGCTGACTTTGTTAAATTCCCAAGGAGAATGATTTCTTATTCACGAAAGGAAACAATTGTCCTGGTAATATCTCATCAATTAATGCTGTTGACATTTGACATTCCAAGAATACATGTTCTAAAATTCACTCACTTTGTTTGCAAAAATAACATAATGGATCACCAGTTATTTTCATTTTGTTCAAAAGACTATTTGGTCCATGTATCCTATGAATTATTCTGTATTTGATCCTCTCTACTTTTACATCATTTGTTATTAACCCATTTATGCCTAGATGACTCACCAATCCTTTTAAATTGGATCAATTTATTTCCAAAATTAGGGATGTCTAGTATATTTATTTCTAAATTTAGAATATTTCTTACAGAAATTCCTTTAAGCAAACAGCGCAGACCCTGATGAGACGCCGCATAATTCTGCGTCACATCTGGGTCTACGCTGTTTGCCAAGGCCTTTTTTTCTAGACGTTAGGCATAAATGGTTTAAAAAAGATTGTTCATAAATGCAGTTCCATTCATTTTCATTAATAATGGTGTTGAGTTTTATACCCCATTGTGCTTTAACTGAAGGTTGTTCATTGTTTTTATTTACAACATTGTATAGTCTTTTGCACCAGATTAACATTAGGGTAAGACAATCTTATCTGAAAATTAATAAATGGCCGAGCACGTTTCAAATATTTATGGTGAATATTTTTGCAAAATTGGTGTATAATGTTTAAACAATATACCCAACCATAATTTACTTTATACATTATGATCATTCATAATCAATATGTGTCTTGTATCGTTACTTGACACACGCAACTATCAAAAGAATCACTTTCTTCCCATTAAACGACAGCATCCTAATGTATTAGACTTTCTAGAGGGCCAGAAGTTAGGGGGGGGGATAAAGAAGGTCGCAGCACTTTGCTATTCCACTCTAATTTGATCTCGACATGTGGTGAAATAATTTACTTAAGTGGTTAGATCCTTTAGCCTAAACGTAATTGTCAAACTGGATGGTAAATAGTGAATCAATTAGTGTGCAAGTTCTCCGCCCTTTGACAGTTACACAACAATATTAAAAACGTGTTAGCCCCTACTTCAACTTTCACTTACACTGGCCGCACCACATGAATTATGCTGTCTTGTGTATTCAAAGCGAAACGATCTAATTAATGCTAATAATATGCTTATAATATTCCAGATATTTGAGAAAAATATTAATGGTTGTCGTGTTTGTAATATATCTAATCATTCGTCGATGTTGACAAACACAATCTCAAGATTATTTTCCTAATACAAATGTTACTGTATTTTGTCGTATTCTTTCAATCAAGTGTATATTCATCTACAACACGTCTTTATGACGGATGTATCAAATCAGATCTGGCGATTTTATTTGGTTAATACGTTCATAGCGTCAAAACAAACTAAATATCATTGTTTAAGGTAGATGTTACATAATAATGAGTGTTTGATTTCCCATTATAAGCTAAATCATATCATCGATTTTGATCGATAACGGCCGCATCGAAAATTAATTATGGATTTTATGGATCACGTAAAGTCTTTGGTTAAGTTCACATTGATAGTTCCTTATTGAAAGTTCGTCGGTCGATTTGGTTGGTTGAGTGAATGAATGAGTGAGACAATGTGTAGGTAAATGAGTAGTTGAGTGGTTGAGTGGGTGAGTGCATGTGTGAGTGAATGTGTGCGTTCGTGAGTGAGTCATTAAATCAGTAAGTCAGTAAGTCAATAAGACGCAAATTAAGATGTTGAGAGCACTCAAATAATTATTATTGATGATTACAAACACTTTTTATTCATTGACCGAAATCAGATGCGCATGTTTGAGAAATGTTACACAGACTTAAAATATTTTACAAACCTGTTGCTTTGTTTGTTAGTCCGTCGGCATTGTCGCCGACTCCTCCGACAGCTTCACAGTGGATGATAGGGTCGGTCGCATAAGAGTGTCCTTTAGATAAGAAAATCATTACTAATGAAACACAACCGCATGTAATAAGTATCACCAGTCCGAAAAAAGTATTCTTAATTGCCTTCACATTCATTATTATTTTAGTTGAGTAGTCGCACAAAAGAGGAACGATGTTCGCATGCCGTTATGCTGCCGTTAAGCGCTCTATACAACTTCATTTAATAACAACATTTCAACGCGGATACACAATCTTGGGTTAAGGACGGAAGTACTTACCGTTAAGGAAGGCGGAATATTAAACAAGTACTTACCGTTAAGAACAAAGAACTACACACCGCATAGCGTGTTATTCGCACTGACTCACACTTACAGACATACTGAAACATAATGAGTATTTCCTGTATTTATTTCTGATTACAACAATAGAAAATGTATTTCTAGCAGAAAAATACTGATAACCTTGCTTTTCAATGTTTTCATTCTTAACGCTTTTCATTTTTTTCATTTTAACATGTTTACCATGCTCTTTAAGTATGTTTGCAGTTATATTAAAGTACCAATATAATTATAAATGACCACTTATACTTCGTAATTTAATCCTGATTACAGCAAAATCTCGAAGACATATGTGTTATGTACAATGCCTGAATGTCAGCGGTTTTTTTCAACGAAATCACAAGACAAAGTTTAATCGGTGTTGAACAAATTAACATAATGTGAAGTACTGTAAAGGAACAAACAAACCTTAAAGTACGGGCCAATTTTCCGTGTAAGGAATTGCGTACAAGCAGAACAGGGGCGTAGCTTGGCTGATTTTCAGTGTACGCAAACGGCATGCTAAGGGGGTACGGGGGCATGCTCCCCCTGATTTATTTTATCACTACGAAGCCGTACATGTATTCTAGAGAGGTTTCAGACAATATAATAGTGCAAAATATGGCGTGATAACTGTAACAAATTCAACAATAATTATGGTAAAAACGAAAAAAAATACATGCCTGTGGTAGGATTCGAACTCNTAAAAAAAAAAACATTAATTGATTTGTCGGGGCATTAATTTATCAAAAACAACAACAACATAATTTCACATATGAAAATCAGTTCTATGCATGTTACTTTGTTTATGATTAAAGTCTTCCCCATACCTTGATTTTGTCCAAACTTACCCAAATGTTTTATTTTATGTTTTTATGTTATAAAAAGAAAAACATAGGTCACCAGGGTCGTTTGTTAACATGCGCAGTTGAACTGCAAGTAGTAAAAAACAATTTAACAAATTTAAATCTAAACAATGTAAATGGTTAAATTCGAAACACATACTTGTCTATGTATGTCAAAGGAAAAGTAGAGTAAGATTTAAATAAAAACCAATAATGTGTATTCAGATCAGTACAAGTAGGTTAATACAGCATTCAAAACAAAATGTGAGCAATTCATTTTACGGGGCGTATCAACAATATAAATTGTAATTCTTAACATGACTTTACCATTGTTTGACTGAATGCCAATGCAAGAGTCGATTTAAAGTAAATAATACATTTTTAGGACGTTATGATAAGGCTTGATTATTTTGTTTGTTAATAATATAATTATATATTTTTTGGTAGTTTATTACAGCTATCTTTAGCCGGTATAAAAATGAAACAAAAATCAAGGATCGCAAGTGTTGTTTATTTTTCATTAAATATTCCGACTGTTTCAATTTGTATGTTTACCTCACAAATATGCCAGACAGGACAACATTGATAAAAAATAGTGAGACAACATTTGAAAATAACGTATTCCTCTATACTCATTTATAACTATGATTCATATCTAATTTCATAGCATAATACATCAAATGTATATCAACAAATGATACGTTTTGGGCTATGTTTTTCTTCTTCTGATTTCAACATAAAAAGGCCCAAAATTCATATACAATTTCATGTTCTTATCATGTAACCTTCCCGAACATAGATTTCACCCCAACCTACCAAAAATGGTTGTCAAACAACAAGTAAACAAAGATAAAAAACTAGGTCACCAGAGTCGACACAAACATCTTCAATTATAAGGATGTATCGACAATTTTCCCATGCTTGCAATTCAAATCACGCTATAAAAAGTTTGTGTGTGGTTTTAGAGATGATGATGGTCGATTCGTATTGTGCATTTCATAGGACACATATTGTTTAATGAGTTTTCTTTGCTTATAAATAGTTATTTTTTTTGTGTTTTTCCCATATTTGATATCGAATATCCGAAAAACCATACACATATTATGCAACCGGTGTTACAGTATCCGAAATAGCATACACTTATTGCGCAACCTGTGTTACAGTAAAAGAATTTGCGTGAAACTAAACTGCCACAAACGTCCTTAAGCTCATTGTTACTTCTGACTGTGCTTTAAGAAAGGATATTTGTATGCATTTAAAGTTTCTGGTGATCAACCCAGAGAGTTTTAAACTTAACAATGCAACTGTCGATTACAAACACTTCAACTGATATAAAGTTAACATTTTACAACCAGCCACATGACAAATAAATGTAATTCCTCGAGTAAAGCACCCAAAAATGGCATTAAGAAATTGTTTAAGGAAACGTTTATTTCTCTGATGAAATATGAGATAAAACAACAAACCTTAAACATATTTACCTTAAACATCAATAAACCAGACCTAACAGCGAACACAAAATTCACGATAACATATAAATCATGGAGAAATAAACATAAAATATTTAGCAATATTTACACAAAGTTACATAACCAGGATAGCTATATAACTTGTTCCGTTTTGCTGTTTACATAGTCAACTTTAATTTAATTTAGTGTTCCCATAAATATTAGTGTCACCGTTAAGAGCATAAAATATTGAATTGTTCAGGACTTAAGATATTTAATAGGACCGAGTGCTGACGTTATCTGCACTTTACTGTTATTGTCATTTTTATTGTCAACTGTCTGTGTTTATAGTAGGGGCGAATCAATAAAGACTAGTTTGTTCTCAAGTAACTTAACAAATAATTGTTCATGTTTTGCAAAAAGATGACTAACTTATCAGGGCTCGACATTTCTTTGAAAATTCACTTATCCAGCTCCACTAGTGCCCTAACATTTTACTTCTCCTGACCAGAAAAGTTACTTCTCCTGACTCTAAAATGCAACCTAATATACTATATATGTTTTCAGTTATTTTACAACTAAATTACAAAAATAGCACGAATAGAAAAAAGTCTACTTATATTGTCTTATAATTATGTTAATATGCGTTTTCTAGAGGCCTATTTTTGGAAACACGTGACTCAGATTCAAACTCGGCCTAGACCTCTAGAGTAGTAACACTATTTGTCTTTTAAAGATTTTACCTGGTGACATAGTTTTTAGAAAAACATGACGCAGAATCAATGTTGGCCTCAGTATTGCCTATAAGCATTTTGGCAAAGTTTCGTCAAATTTGTTTTGGCCTTTGTCAGCGTGATCACTGTCAAAGAGCTATTTCATTTTATGAACGCAAATTACATTCTCATAATAACATTACATTGAGGACAATTGTGCAAAATAGTGTTTAGATCTAGAATGTGTGTGATAGATATTCATAAAGGTTTATTTTAACAGCCTTATTTAAACAATTGTGTAAAATTGTTATCCTCATCAAGAAGGTGGCTATTATTGGTATAAGTTTTACAATTTATGTATGTATGCATTACTTTAAATTGGTGAACACATGTTTGCGCGAATTATTAATTTCGCATAGCATGCCCGGCCCTCAACACCAAGTACAACGCAAATAGCCACTGGCATTTGGAAAATGCGAAGTTGAACAATTCTACGGCGATAAACTAAGGCGCAAACGTGACACTGAAGTGCATCGATGGGTACTGGTTGAACGATTCATCATCCGGAGGCAAGCCTAATACAACCCAAACGGTGAACTGCTGATTAAAATGGGAATGGACACCGTATGGAGACTGTTCTAGTATGAGTATGCATTTTTGTGAGAGTTGTTTGACGTCGTTTGCTTTAGTTAAACACCAGTTCAACATTAGAAAGACGTTTATCGCTTGCTAATTATTAACCAGTACAATATTCTGGCTGTTGTTTAAGCGTTTAATGACAATAAAAGTTAAAATTGAATGTAAATCATAATCAGTTGATGATATATGATGTGCAAAAATAGCGATTGTGTTGGTTTCATATACTCTTATGCTTAAGTTGCTATATATATGTACGTGTTGATAAAGCTATAACTCTAACCATTTATTGCATATTGCTCTTGTCTAAATGACGAGAATACCAACGATAACCATATTTTGTTTTGTATAATCCTACACCCACCGATTTTATACTAGATGTATTTAATAATCAAACATGATGCAGCGTATTATCAGATCGATATACATTCCGAAAAGTATGCTTCTTTTCCAAAATATTGCGCTATATACATTATGCAGTATTAGACAATTTGTTGTAATAAATACACGCTATACGCTTGCAATCCATCCAGCTATTTAAGCAATAGGCAAAGGTCACACGATCCGCTTTATGCATGAAATCCAGCCATGTATCTGCGCTGATCCTGCAATCCGCAATATGCGTGCAATCCAACTATTTAAGCAATAGGCAAAAGTCACGCACTCCGCTATATGCATTCAATCCAGTCATATATCTACGATGAACACGCATTCCGCAATATGCGTACAATGCTGTTACTTAAGCAATGGGCAATGAACACACACTCCGTTATATGCGTAGAATCCACCAATTGAAGCATGTTCGATATACAGAATAACTTATTTGTTTTTAAATGTATTGGTCCATATTTCCATGACCTTATACCGTTGTATTCTACAATCTCGAAATCTTTTTTTTCGGTAGAATATGCATGGAGTATGCAAATCATTTCATT
>VMBQ01004090.1:0-78305 GCA_007657795.1 Dreissena rostriformis | reverse complement strand
ACTATAATCCGATTGAACTAGAAAATATGATAAAAAAATCAACAATGAAAATATAACAAACAATATATGTGTCGTGTTCTGAGAAAACTGGGCATAATGCATGTGCGTAAAGTGTCGTCCCAGATTAGCCTGTGCAGTCCGCACAGGCTAATCAGGGACGACACTTTCCGCCTAAATTGGATTTTTGCTAAGAAGAGACTTGATTTAAACGAATAATGTCATAAAAGCGGAAAGAGTCGTCCCTGATTAGCCTGAGCGGATTGCACAGGCTAATCTGGGACGACACTTAACGCACATGCATTATGCCCAGTTTTCTCAGAACGCGACACATTTACATGAGCTTGTCAATTAAGCATTATAATCAACTTATTAACTAGTGACAAAGCAGTCAACAGTAACTTATACATATCTGAAAGATTTGTAATTAATAAATGAGCAAAATACATGTCACAGAAAGGTCAACAGTAAAGCAAATATGATCTATGAGGAAATCAGTATGTTGTTCCAAATTACTGAAATAAGTTTCATAAGATGGTTGTGATTATACTTTAGTGTGTTCGTGAAATGAACACAAAAAAACAGTAGTTAACAACTGTAAGCTTTTACAGACATTTATTTTATAATTTAAATTATTTTTAGATTGGAAAAGCTTTTGGAATAGGGAACAGAACACAAATCGTACTGCACACCATTCACATCAGTTAAATGTATACACATATTCATTCACATACGGAAACATGCTACCTCTGACATTTTCATGAATATAATTGACAAACCGAACAGAAAATTTCAACAACAAAAAATTACAGCAAGCATAATAGATAGCGCAGACACCAGAAAAGATTAAAATAAGAAATTTCATGAAACAACTATTCAAAATGATTACATTTAATTGATACATGTATATGGCAAATGTATATGGAAAAAGTACATACAGAGATTTTTTTATTCAAACAATATATTTAATAAATTTAATTACAATACAGTCAATATATTTTTAGCTTTTTAACTTTGATATTAAAAGGCCTTTAACCACGAGGAATCTGAAAATTTAGTAGAAAGAGCAGTAAACAAAAATACCACCGGCATCTGCAATGTATTTATAAGTTATAAAGTAACTAGCTGGTCATTTGACAAATGGCTTGGATTTAGAATGTTTTTGTTGCACGAAAAGAATTGATATTAAAATTTAACAAAGAACAAACATAACGAGAGTTAAAAATGCTAATGGAAAATGAAACATAATCAGGATTTCCCCCAGGCCAATATGGCTTGTAGCTGGCAATATCCTTTACTAATCAGACGCGGTCTTTCAAAATCCATTAAGACCACTAGATGCCTTAATTTGTAACCAGACAAGTCATACATGTATGTGAAGCAAAAGACTGTGAAAGTAGACCCCAATCTTACCAGGAGAGGCTCCTATAGCACAGTTATCGATTAAATTAGAGTCCCTTGATTGCAAAGTCTAATAAATTCTATTCTTGAATGAAAATTCATTAGCTGCTGCTATACTCAATACTGTTTTGTTTTTCATTTGAAACTGTAAAAAAAATGTCATGTTTACAAAAAGATATATAAAAAGTATCAATATACAATAAAGATTTAACAGCTTTGGTTGCATAAAATGCTTAACTATGGTCATTGTTGTTAATTTAATAACATAACATTCAAAGAAAATTTGTTGTTTTCTCCTGATTTTAATATTTTTGCAACTAAAGCCGTAAATTTATAACCTCAATTAGACAAGCAAAACCAGAGACTTTTTCATATAACTTTGTCCTATCTTAGTTTGGAGTGTAGAAAAGTGACAAGTGAATTTTTGAAGATCTGTATCAGTGGTGTGAATTGAATGAATGAAACATTTGGAGAATAAGGGTATCACTTTTGGGGAAAATAAACGTAAATCACGCATTCAGTGTTTATATATTGTTTTGCAACTTAGTAGAACAAGATGCAAACACATTTAGGTATACCACTAATTGCAGCATAAATATTCATTAAATGATTTTTTTTCCAAATACCATTCAAGGAGCACATCCCTCCCCTAGCCCTTCCCAAACAGCCACACATCCTTAAACATTTCCATTGGGGAAACCCTGATATTTATTGCAACTAAAAAACTTTATAAACATATGAAGGCTACACAGGCCTTTTTCAATCAACGCTGCAATTTATTTAATGCACAATTTAAAGCAATATTTTGTAAAAAGAACATGCATATGGCTTGAAAAACAACACAGAAACCAAAATGTACAGTTGCAACTTATATTCAAAATTATTCAATAAAATGGAATAAAATAAAAAGTACAGTATGCCTAGAGTTTTTTTTCTGTGACCCCCACATGCTTCACATTGTTACACGTCAGAATGGGCTTATAACTGACATCATTTTACATTTGTGGGGTGCATCTTTTAAATAAGGTCAGAAAAGGACTGAACAATATGACTAAAAGGAAATTAAATCTAGTAAAAAAAAAGTAGTATTTTAGATGGCACTTCTAATTATTCTAAATGCAATTTCCTTCTTGATTAATAGCATACAATTTCATGTCACAAAACTGTGTAGGAGTGAAGGGGATAATAAAAAGTTTATTTTTCTCCATCAGATATAAAGCTATACCATTTATATTAAATGGGTTGGGCAATGGATGTAATCAAGGTAGTTATTTCTTTGTACATAATAGGAATGGTTAACCCCCTCTCTTGGAGGTAGATCAAGAGTACAAGGGTCACAGTTGAGGTCTCTGGCATGCGATAGGTTTACACAGCCATACAACATGCAGTAGGGAGAAGCAGTGTGGTGTTTGGAAAATGTTGGGTTTCCCACTAGAAAATAGTACTGAGCTGGACTCTGGCAAAACCAGGCTTAATGCACATAAGTTAAGTGTTGTCCCAGATGAGCCTTCTGCACAAGCAAATCAGGAATGAGACGTTCTACTTTACTGGAATTTTTCGTTTAAAGGAAGTTTCTTCTGAGCAAAAATCCAGTCTTATCTGCAAGAACACTTCACTCAAATGCAATAAGCCATGTTTTTCCAGAGCACATTTCAACTGTAATTTTCTGATAGATCACAATTATTTCAATGTCTTTCATCAAAAGTTAAGCAAACTGAAATTGGTTTCTCAAATCTATGAAATCTTAGGTTAAAATGTCAGCATACTGAAATACTGGTCCTGAATGACACTGCACCATCAAACAAATGGATAAGTGTAACTCCTTTCAAAGCCATGTTTTTTTAGATTTCCATACTATTTACATTTAGCCTTATTAGAATTTGTAAACCAAAGATATTTTATTTGGTACTTCCTTATCTGAAATCACATAACCCCAACAGTTTCTCAAGCAACACATTTCCAGGTTGTATAACTCACTGCCGGGTGGTCTGGTCCGAGAGTTTTCTCACGGATGCCTAGGGCATCGTTTAACAAATTGGCAGCCTCTTTATATTTGCCTTGATCTCTGAAAAATTGTTGGCCAATTTGCATGTTCAACAGTTCAAATCAACAAGTAAAATGTTTCTTGTCTACAGTCACATGTGACAGTATCAAAAGCTTGTTACAAGTCAATGTTGGGTTCTTTAAAATGTTGATGGTAGTTTTCTAGAACTCAGAAATAAAATGATATCTTTAGACTTTCTCAAACGAAAATATTAAAAAGTAAGGATAAATAAACATAGGAATACGATTTCAGAAAAAACATAAATGTCCATCATATTTTATGCCTCTAAAAACACAGTTCAACATTGCAACAAACTTGTGATTCAGTACAACCATGTTTCTATAGAACTACGACTATCTCATCACTGTGACAACACTCACTGCAGGGTGGTCTCGTCCTAACGTTTTCTCACGTATTTTGAGTGCATCATTCAACAGGTTACCCGCTTCTTTGTACTTGCCCTGATCCCTAGGGAAATCATCCAGGTGAAATACAACAAACAACAATAATTATACGTTATAAGAGTTAACATAATCCAATCATGCAGACATCAGTGGACATCTACAAGCCAAGTCTATCATTAATTCATAAAGAATGGGTACAACATCATAATCATCATCATTATCTACACCATCATTATCATTGTAATAAGCATGATCATCTTCACCATCATCCTAATCCTCATCATCACAATCATAAATCATAATAAAAGCGGAAAGTGTTGTCCCTGATTAGCCTATGCAGACTGCACAGGCTTATCTGGGACGACACTTTACGCTCATGCATTTATCTCTGTTTTCTCAGAGCGCAATTAAAATACAACTGTTCCTGGAAAGGAAAAAGGGATTTGTGGTTGAGGAAAACCCAGAAAAATACTTGTCACCAAACATACCTCCAGAAATCAAATGACATAATATGCATCTAGTTTTAAAAACCTTTCAAGAAATTCTTATTTGAACAAGGGGCATAACTGTAGCAATTTGTACTATAGGATATTTAAACTGCACATGCATCTAAGGAACAATAACGGCAAGTAGGAATATTGTACATTGAAATGTGAATACTTTGATGTGAGTTCTGTATCCAACAAGTTTGTCTCTATGGACACACCATGGACAGACAAAAGTCCATAGTGCATTCAGTTTTGCTTTATGAACAAATTTCAACAACAATAATTTCCAGCAGAACACATAATAATTATATCTAAAATGCAAATATGCACAGTTATAAATAGCAACAAAGTAACAAGCCAAAAAACAACTTAATTTGAAAGAATAAGCTTTAATTATCAAGTTTTATTTAAAAATTTAAATTTGCAAGATAATTTACTTTAACACACTGTTGAATTCAATTATCATTTATTTGATTCCTACATATTCACAAACAGACATTAACTTAAACAACAAGATATTTGTATATTTCCAACTGATGAAACTCCACTAAACGCATAAGTGATTGGAAGGTCACAGGTTCAATCCCCACTGTTAGAAGCGTTCTTTAGATCTCCCCCATAGACACCAAGTCTTGGTTCTAGTCACAGGAAACGGACTTGAGAGCGTTTCAAAGAAGCCTTAGGCTTTCTATGCAATCAAGCTAAAATAAATATGTTCAAACTAAAAAATAAATAAACGCCACCAGAAACAGCGCCCCCTACCTGTAGACAAGGGCCAGGATGTTCAGCATGGTGGCGACGTCCGGGTGGTCATGGCCGCTTGTTTTCTCAAGGTCCTCCAGCGCCTGCTTGCACAGGGGCACTGCGACCTCGTAACGACCCTGTGAGGCGTACTGGATGACTAGATTGTGGAGGGTGCGTAGCCGGGCAGGGATCTCGTATCCCCCACTGGCCGCCTGGGCCATAGCACTGGGCTGAGAAGGGGACAGGGCTGAAAGGGGGATCAGGGATGATTGTTAATTTACAAATGAGCTCCACTCTTAATGCATGTGCCTAAATTGTCGTCCCAGATGAGCTTGTGCAGTCCGCACAGGCTAATCAGGGATGACACGTTCAGCTTTTATGGCATGCAAAAATCTTAAGCGGAAAGTGACTTCCCTGATAAGCCTGTGCGGACTGCACAGGCTAATCTGGGAGGACACTTTACACACATGCATTAGGCCCAGTATTCCCAAAGCAAGTGTCATATTATTCAGATATGGCCAGCGTCCTACGCAGCAGCTAACCATTTCCTTGTGACAAGACTTAAAGAACAACACAGTAAGACTTATGAATAAGGGTTAAATAAAACAATTATAAAATTGCTTTAAAACCTTCTATTTGGGATTATGAGACATTTTTATATTAAAGTCTGTGTTAATAAATTTCTCTACTGTACTATGGCACTAAGGTTTTTTAGTGTAACAGTGCATAAATTACAATGACTTAGATACAACCAGCATGACAGAACCACAGATGGAGGTTCTAAAATGTGAAGCAAAGAAAATGGGACCGAGGTGCTAACATCACCTTCTGGGTTGCTAGGTTCCTCATCGTCCTCTGGGAAACCAAGGTCAAGGTTCTGTGACGTGCTTGACTCAGACTGTTCTTTGTTTTCATCAGTCTGAAGTATAAATGACATACACAATGATACAGGGAGGTCAATTCCCATAGAAGGTAAANCCCCTAAAAACACAGTTCAACATTGCAACAAACTTGTGATTCAGTACAACCATGTTTCTATAGAACTACGACTATCTCATCACTGTGACAACACTCACTGCAGGGTGGTCTCGTCCTAACGTTTTCTCACGTATTTTGAGTGCATCATTCAACAGGTTACCCGCTTCTTTGTACTTGCCCTGATCCCTAGGGAAATCATCCAGGTGAAATACAACAAACAACAATAATTATACGTTATAAGAGTTAACATAATCCAATCATGCAGACATCAGTGGACATCTACAAGCCAAGTCTATCATTAATTCATAAAGAATGGGTACAACATCATAATCATCATCATTATCTACACCATCATTATCATTGTAATAAGCATGATCATCTTCACCATCATCCTAATCCTCATCATCACAATCATAAATCATAATAAAAGCGGAAAGTGTTGTCCCTGATTAGCCTATGCAGACTGCACAGGCTTATCTGGGACGACACTTTACGCTCATGCATTTATCTCTGTTTTCTCAGAGCGCAATTAAAATACAACTGTTCCTGGAAAGGAAAAAGGGATTTGTGGTTGAGGAAAACCCAGAAAAATACTTGTCACCAAACATACCTCCAGAAATCAAATGACATAATATGCATCTAGTTTTAAAAACCTTTCAAGAAATTCTTATTTGAACAAGGGGCATAACTGTAGCAATTTGTACTATAGGATATTTAAACTGCACATGCATCTAAGGAACAATAACGGCAAGTAGGAATATTGTACATTGAAATGTGAATACTTTGATGTGAGTTCTGTATCCAACAAGTTTGTCTCTATGGACACACCATGGACAGACAAAAGTCCATAGTGCATTCAGTTTTGCTTTATGAACAAATTTCAACAACAATAATTTCCAGCAGAACACATAATAATTATATCTAAAATGCAAATAAGCACAGTTATAAATAGCAACAAAGTAACAAGCCAAAAAACAACTTAATTTGAAAGAATAAGCTTTAATTATCAAGTTTTATTTAAAAATTAAAATTTGCAAGATAATTTACTTTAACACACTGTTGAATTCAATTATCATTTATTTAATTCCTACATATTCACAAACAGACATTAACTCAAACAACAAGATATTTGTATATTTCCAACTGATGAAACTCCACTAAACGCATAAGTGATTGGAAGGTCACAGGTTCAATCCCCACTGTTGGAAGCGTTCTTTAGATCTCCCCCATAGACACCAAGTCTTGGTTCTAGTCACAGGAAACGGACTTGAGAGCGTTTCAAATAAGCCTTAGGCTTTCTATGCAATCAAGCTAAAATAAATAGGTTCAAACGTAAAAATAAATAAACGCCACCAGAAACAGCGCCCCCACCTGTAGACAAGGGCCAGGATGTTCAGCATGGTGGCCACGTCCGGGTGGTCATGGCCGCTTGTTTTCTCCAGGTCCTCCAGCGCCTGCTTGCACAGGGTCACTGCGACCTCGTAACGACCCTGTAAGGCGTACTGGATGACTAGATTGTGGAGGGTGCGTAGCCGGGCAGGGATCTCGTATCCCCCACTGGCCTCCTGGGCCATAGCACTGGGCTGAGAAGGGGACAGGGCTGAAAGGGGGATCAGGGATGATTGTAAATTTTCAAATGAGCTCCACTCTTAATGCATGTGCCTAAATTGTCGTCCCAGATTAGCTTGTGCAGTCCGCACAGGCTAATCAGGGATGACACGTTCAGCTTTAATGGCATGCAAAAATCTTAAGCGCAAAGTGACTTCCCTGATAAGCCTGTGCGGACTGCACAGGCTAATCTGGGAGGATACTTTACACACATGCATTAGGCCCAGTATTCCCAAAGCAAGTGTCATATTATTCAGATATGGCCAGCGTCCTACGCAGCAGCTAACCATTGCCTTGTGACAAGACTTAAAGAACAAAACAGTAAGACTTATGAATAAGGGTTAAATAAAACATTTATAAAATTGCTTTAAAACCTTCCATTTGGGATTATGAGACATTTTTATATTAAAGTCTGTGTTAATAAATTTCTCTACTGTACTATGACACTAAGGTTGAATAGTGTAACAGTGCATAAATTACAATGACTTAGATACAACCAGCATGACAGAACCACAGATGGAAGTTCTAAAATGTGAAGCACAGAAAATGGGACCGAGATGCTAACATCACCTTCTGGGTTGCTAGGTTCCTCATCGTCCTCTGGGAAACCAAGGTNCTTTCGCGCGACACACTGTCCAATAATGGTGAACATATGTGCCAAATGATTTCAAAATCCCTTGATAGATGACATAGTTATGGCCCGGACAAGCGGGACAGACAGACAGACCGACAGACCGACCGACAAAGTGACTCCTATATAGCCCCCATTACCAATGGTAATGGGGGTATAAAAAAACAAACATTTTAGAAGAAAGAAAAGTGTCTTATGATTATTATATCTCAATTTTATTTCATAAACATATTACGAAGTATATAACTATAATTTATATAATTTTGTAATCACAATTTGAATTATAGGCCTGATGTGTCAGTATTTTGTTCATAAAATAAATCCCTATTTTGTCCATTTTGTCGAAAAAAAATTCCCAAATTTAACCATTTTATCGATTAAAAAAATCCCAATTTGACCAGACTCCTTTTCCCAAAATGGCTGGAAAAAGCCCTGTAAATGCTTCCACGCAAAGCCCCGACCCCAACCTACATTCTGAGATTCATTGGTGTCGTATTTCTTCATCTCGTTCATGAACTCCAAGTGTTTCTTCTCCTCCTCCAGAGTGGCCACCCTTTGTTCGCTGAGCTGCAGCTTCTGTTGTGTAGCGTCCAGCTCGTCTCTTAGCCAGCCGTTCTCCTGGCACAGTCGGCGCACCTTGGCCCTCAGTTTCTGTTTCTCGGCTTCCACATGTTCGTGATGCTGGGCCAGGGATAGCATCACCTGGAGACAAAGGCAAGCCGTTAGCATTGGAGAGAGTGAATATTTGTTTTACAAAATGACGCCATTAAAATAAAAACATTTTAAGATTTAATACCACTTCAACATACCCCTATCCTTCTTTTATTGAAATCTCTGCAACTGTACGCATATTTTTCAAAGTTCAACATCTTTCTGATACAAATGTAAGTTAAAAGATGTACTCACATGAAACGAAACAGATAATTATGCCTGAACATGTTTGATTGCTTACTTTATGCAAAACTTCATTAATAAAATTATAAAATAAAACATTATAAAAGTACTTTCAAAGCAAATTTCCATAGTATGCAAGTTCTCACATGTGCTTCACTCAGCCCCAGTTCTATGGTCTCCAGGGACTTCCTCAGGATGTTGGTCTTCTCGTCCATGAGGTTTGTGTCTCCGTTCTCCATTTTGATGCTCTTCACGGAGGTTAGCAGGCCGTTCAGGATCTGCTGGTGCTCGTTCTTGAGCGTGTCCAGGCCCTGAATCACCGTCCTCGTGTTTGACATGATGTCCTCCTGGGAGAGGGACGTCATCTTCCCGATTTCTTCTCTGCACTTACTGGAAGTGTATAATATTAGGATTATATAGGAAGCTAGTAAGAATGTATGACAAATTTTGTATACAAGAAACAGTGAGTTTTTTTTTCAACAATTTAAGAATTGAGCCGGGCCCTTTGAATTGGGAAAAATCGCATAATTTTGACTTAAATTTGGAAATTGGTGTTGTTTTTTGCTGAGAATTAAAGTTTTTTCAATAGCATATTTACTATGGTTAAATTAATATATTGAGGGATTGAATCTTAACTTTCATTTTTTTAAATTAGTTCTTGATATTTGATAAGTAGCGCAATTCAGCGAAGTAAAGATAATATTCGGGTTATATTGGTTACTGGTTATAATAGATGACAACATTAAACAACAAAAAAGACTTTATTTCTTCTATGTACTTTTTGCAAGTTTAAAATTCATATGTAAGATTAATTTTTTTAACTGAGTAAGAATAAATGATAACAGTTTACTAGGTAAAACTATATTTCTTCTATCCGTGTTCAGCAATAAAACAATGCATAAGTTAGAGCAATATTGGTAGCTGGTAAGAAAAGATGAGAAAAGTATACTTGGAAAAATTGTCTTTCTCTATGCCATTACTGCATTTAACAAATATGGTGAGGTTCCGTCGGTAACTACGTATTTAAATAGATGACGATAGTATGCTAAGGTTAAAATTCTTTTTCATCTTTGCACTTACTGCAAGTATCCATAACACTTATTGGCAGTTTAATAAGCAACTAGTAACTAGCAAGATTAGAAGATCATGTTAACATGGAAAAAATGTATATAGTAGTAAGGGAGTTTGACTACAGAACGGGGGTCAAAAGGTTGAGTCTTAAAATGGGTTCTGACAAATGCATAGGTTACATGGTACAGAGGCTTTATTATAATCAACTTATTAACAATGCAGTCAACAGTAACTTACACATTTCTGAAAGACTTTTAATAAATAAATGAGCAGAATGCATGTCACCTAAAGAAAATACTGTATTTGAGGTAATCAATATTTTGTTCAAAATTACTGTAATAAGTTTCATAAGATGGTCATGATAAGACTCATGAGTGGTCGTGAAATGAACATACAGTTGTTTAAAACTGATAGCTTTTAGTTACAAACTTTATGATAAAAAAAAATTACATTGGAAACGCTTTTGGGAGAGGGACTAGAACACACATTTTACGGACATTCACATAAGTGAAGTATATACCCGTATTCATTCACATATTGAAACATATTTACTCTTACATGTAATTGAATATTTTCGACAAACCGAACAGATTATTTCTACAGAGAAACACAAACACATTTAGCGTAATTGCTTACACGGACAGAAGATTACAATAAGAAATTTCATTCAACAACTTTTCACAGTCATTAAATTCAATTGATTTATGGCAAGACTTATAAATTATAATGTTTATGGAAAAAGTGCAACAGGGATTTTTAATTCAAACATAATATTGAATAAAATAAATTGAAGAAAAAAAACAGTCAATATATTATATTCTGTATTTTAAGTTTGATATAAAAATGCCCTTTACCATAAGTAATCTGAAAATAAATAGTATAAAAAAGCTCTAAATAAAACTGCAAGCCGCATCTGCAGTGCATTTATTATAAATACACTAACTCGCTGGTCGTCCGACAAATTGCATGGATTGAAAAAGTATTTGTTGCATGGGAAAAAGTGATATTAGAATTTAACAAAGTATAAACATTAAGAGATTTCAAAATGCTCATGGAAAATGAAACATAATCAGGATTCCCCCATGCAAATATGGATTGTGGCTGGCAACATCCCTTAGAAATCATGAGCGGTCTTTCAACATCCATTTATAGTAGACACTTATCATAACAGGTGGAGCTCGTATAGAGCAGTAATCGATTAAATTAGAGCCTCTTGATTGCCAATTCTAAGTCTTATATTATTGCTCAGCCGGAAACTCGAGACAATTAACTATGCAAAGATAATTACACTTTTAAATGAAAATTCAATAGCTGCAGGTACACTCATACTGTTTTCTATTTTGTTTTTCATTTGACACTGTATAAAGAATGTCATGTTTACAAAGAGATACATACAAAGTATCGATATATATTAAAGATTGAACTGATTTAGTTGCATAACATGCTTTACTATATTTATTGTTGTTAATTTAATAAAATAACTTAAAAAGGAAAATGAATTGTTTTCTCCTTATTTTAATATGTTTGCACCTAAACCGTAGATTCATAACCTCAATTTGACAAGCAAATCCAGAGACATGTTCATATAACTTGGTCCTATATTAGTTTGGAGTGTAGAAAAGTGACAAGTGAATTTTTGAAGATCTGTATCAGTTGTGTGAAATGTATGAACGAAACATTTGGAAGAATAATGGTATTTATTTCGAGGCCAATAAACGTGAAACATGCGTTCAGTTTCATAAGTTTTTTTTGCAAATACCGGTAAGTAGAAAAAGAGTACAAACACATTTAGGTGTACCACTAATTCACTATAAAGATTTCTAAACTGATTTTTTTTCAAAACATACCAAACCTACCCAAACAGCCCCACATCGTTAAACATTTTTGTAAGGGGAAACTCTGATAACGATTGTACCAACTTTACACGCAGATGAAAATTAAATAGGCCTTTTTCAGTAATCACTGCAATTTATTTAATGCATAATTTAAAACAATATAGCAATATTGTGTAAAAAGGAAACGGATTTTTTCTTGAAACAACACAGAAACTAAAATGAACAATTGCAACGAAAATTCAAAATCATTCAATAAAATAGAATACAATAAATAGTACATGATGCCCAGAGTTTTCCTGTGACCCCATCTACATTGTTACACGGAATGATCTTAATACTGACATAATTTCGTCACTGTGGGTTGCATCTTTTAAATAAGGTGGGAAAGGACTGAACAACATTAAGAAAAGGAAATCAAATCTTGACTTTAAGATGACACTCCTTATTACTCTAAATGAAATTCGGTACGTAATGCATACAAACAAGTGCAATAAAGAATTTAAATAAATAATTGAAAATTCTTTCTTGTTTTTTAAGCATAAAATTTCATTTCATAAAACTGTGTAGGAGCACAGGGAATAATACCAATCAATATGTATACATCAGATATATAGAGAATAACAGGTTACTGCCTGATCTGTTTGTAATATATCAGGCAAGGCTTAGAACATTATAACGGCGAGGCTTGCCGAGCCGTTTTTTTTATTCGTGCCGAGCCTGATATATTACAAAAAGATCAGACAGAAACCTGTTTTTCTGTTTATCCTACCTCTTTTTAAGTCCCCATTTTAAAATAAATGAAGAAATAAAATCGCTACGACGCTGCATTTTAAGCGGGAATGAATATGATCTTTCACAAATGATTTACAGGGGTTTCACTGACCATCGCGCTACCATGTTTCTAAGCCTCGCATGATAAACGTGATATTTATCCAAAACTGACATACTATTCTATTTATCATAATATTTCCCCCTTTTTTTCATTAATTATTATCAAATATCGCCTTTTTTGACGATTTTGTTCTTCCGTAGATTTTTGGAAAAACCCGAGTATGATCTAAAAATAGCGATTGTATAGAGCTCAAGTTTATACGATTTTAGTTATATTATCGATTTTCATCCGGTAATAGGATTAAATATATTACATCTTGCTATCAAATTGTTTGTTTTGTTGAATCTGATTTTATTTTACTAAAAATGATGACTTTATAGATCATTCCGAGTAAAATGACCTACATCCAAACAGTGACTGATTTAACAACTTCCTGTTGAACATGACGTCATCAGCATTTTCACATTCATTTTGAATATTTGGAAAATACGTTCTTTTGCTGTTTGTGTTGCTTTCTGTGGATTTAATGTAATACATCTTGGTATCAAATTGTTTGTTTTGATGAATCTGATTCATTTGTACAATAAAATATTGCTTATTTATTAAGTCTCAGTTATATTACACATCGACTGAAGAACTTCCTGTTGAACATGATAAAAAAAAAATATCATGCAGTGTTATATCAGGCAGATATCAATGTAGCGGTATGATAAAATGCAATCATATCATTTACAATAAATGGGCAAGGCAGTGGATGCAATCAATGTAGTTATTTCTTTGTAAATGATACAAATGATTTAAGGTTTAACCCCTCCCATAGAGGTAAATCCGAGTATAATGGTCACAAATGCTGCTTCTGGCATGCGACGGGTTTACACTGCAATAAAACATGCAGTAGGGAAGCATTGAGGCAATGGGCGAATGTAAGGTATCCAACAAGAAAATAGTAATAAGCAGCTTTCTGGGAAAATCGGGCTTAAATGCTTGTGAGTAAGGTGTTGTCCCAGATTATCCTTCTGCATAAGCAAGTCGGGAACGACTCTTTCTGCTTCATGGAATATTTTTCTTTTTAATGGGAATCCAGTCTAGGCAGAAAGTGTCGTCCCTGATTTGCCTGTGCGGACAACACTTCAAGCACACGCATTATGCCAGGGTTTCCCAGAGCATATCTCAATTGTAACTCCTTTCAAAGCCACGTTTTTTTTAGATAACATACCTTTTACCTTAAGGCATATTAGAATTTGTAAACCAAAGATATTTTATTTGGTATTTCCTTATTCAAAATCACTTAACCGAACATTTATTCAAGCATCACATTCCCAGAATGTATATATAATTCACTGCGAGGAGGTCTGGTCCGAGAGCTTTCTCACGGATGCCCAGGGCATCGTTTAACAAATTGGCTGACTTTTTATATTTGCCTTGATCTCTGAAACATTGTGTAATGGGCACACCATCATCATCATCATCATCATTATGTATGCCATCATAATCATTGTAATCAGCATGAACATCATCATGATCATACTGGTGTTAAGAAAACAGTCAATTTGGTTTAACCAACAAGTTTGATCCTCTGAATTGAGTGCAACGTCAAAGTCAACGTCAAAGTCAAACTGAGGTAACGTGATGGGCTGGTTTGTTGAGAGCGTTAATAGAAAACGTCCATGTAGCATGATGCAAATATCAAAGTTTTTGTAGCAAGTTTAATTGATTGTAGATGAAACGCATCATGTTGGGTTAACCAAATATGTTTAGGAAGCATTGTTGATGTGAGACAAAACACATTGTTTTGGGTAAACCAAGAATCTGGACCTTCTGAAGTCAAAAAAGGTCAATGTCAATATCAAAATGAGGTTAGGGCGATGTTGGTATGTTGATTGTTTTAAAAGACATCACCAATGCAAGTATCGAAGCTTTGTAGGCTGAATTATTGATTTAATACCAAACATGTCATTTTGGGTTAACTCGTATGCATAGACAGACGAACGGACAGGTCAATCGCTATATGCCCCCCAGCATCAGTTGATTATTGAGGCATACTTATCATTATCTAAGCACTGGTCTCTTCTTCAGTACTTCTCAAATATTTTAGATTTATAGCTATTTTGAACAGAAATAATAGTTGATAGCAAGTTTGTGTAACCTTGTTGTCAAATTTTAAATGGAACAGTCCCTGGAACCGAAACAATGGATTTGTGGTAGAGAAATTCCCAGAAAAAAACTAGAGCTTGTCATCAAACAAACCTCCGGTCACCACATTTCATAATATGTGTCAAGGTTTGAAAATCATGTTATACAATATATTATTTGAAAAATGGTCATAACTTCATCAATTTGTGATGTAGGATATTTAAATTTTCAAATACCTCTAAGGAACAACATAGACAATATTGTACATTAAAATACTTTGATGTGAGTACTTTATCTAACAATTATGTCTGTATGAACAAAAGTCCATGGTGAATCCAGTACTGCTCAAGGAACACATTTAGCCAACAATAATTTCTGAGAAAACACATAATAATTTTATCTAAACTGCAAATATACACAATTATAAACATGAACCATAGTCTTACTATAGCAACAAAGTTAAAAGTAAAAATACTACTTAAAAGAATCATTTTATATTATTAATTTTAATTTTAAAATTTAAATTCGCAAGATAATTTACTTTCACACATTGTTGAATTTAATTATAATTTATTTTATTCCTATATATTCACAAACTGACATAAGCTTAAACAATGAGATATTTCTATTTTTCAAACTGATGAAACTTCCCTTTACCCCACCACACAAATCGCCCCTACCTGTAGACGAGGTCCAGTATGTCCAGCATGTCCATCATGGTAGCCACGTCCGGGTGGTCATGGCCGCTAGTTTTCTCCAGGTCCTCCAGCGCCCTCTTGCAAAGGGCCACGGAGATCTCGTACTGACCCTGTGACGCGTACTGGATGACTAGATTGTGGAGGGTGCGTAGCCGGGTAGGTTTCTCGTATCCCCCACTGGCCACCTGGGCCATATCACTGGGTTGAGAAGGGGACTGGGCTAAAAGGTGGTTCGGGGATGATAACGGATATCGGTTAATTGAAACTCAAGAGACAATTTCAGAAGATAATACGTGTTAACCTCTGGCAGTCTTTCATTAAAGGCAAGTAACAAAATGCCCAAACAATAGGAAAAAAAATACAACACAACATCACCTATTAAAAACAGGCGTGTAGCGCCCAATACTCATTTATGGGTTCGAAAAAAAATAATATTTCCAAATAAATTGGATAAACTTTGAAAAATAAAAATAAAATAAACATCAATGCATTAAAGGGGCTAGATGTAAAATTATTATAATAAATTGAGACTATGGCCTCTAGTAAATGTTTAGTCCGTACGTGTTGGTTTAATTTAATTTTGCGAACATTTATTTTCATTATATTGGTAAACTCCATGGTGCAAGTTTACGCAGTTTGTTGTCAAGCAGCGATCCGCCCAATGCGGACTTATTGACGATGTTCGCACAAATAAAGAGTGTTTAAACTCTGATGTTCTTAAAGCACATTTTCTGTACATGTGACTTATTAATACAAATCACCTGCAATTGCATAATTGTTTGATATAAAAGCAATTAATGACATATTAAAATTTGTTAGCGAGCATAATATTAATTTTAAAGTGGAGTAAATGAATGTTTTTAAGTGTATAATATGTTGACAACTACGGGTCTGGGCAATGACATACCTTCTGATACTAAAACGGTGATTTTCGTAAACAGTATAGTAACATTGATAACTTGGTAATGGTGCTTTGACACAAGGTATTAAATACCCAAATACTAATCGATATTAATTCAAGCAAATATCAACAAACCAAAGACCCTTTCAAAAATTACGTATACATGCAGTGACCGACTGGGTCAATCCTTAATACTCCTCAAATAAACTATCGATCAAAACGTCACACGTTCCTGTTTAGTAGTTAAATCTGTACATTTTCAGAAATCTTCTTCTTCTTCCGATACAGCACTCCTTCTAAAAAGAAGATTTTGTCCCGGCGCCTATTGGTTAAGGGGTGAACAAAAACTGTACAAAGGTGCTCAGTTGGGTGTAAATTTAAAATTATTCAGATTGTGTCTACAGGTGAATAAGGGGAACAATGACAGCCACAGGAGTAAGTGTTTTGAAAACTTCTACTGTGGCTGCCTCATGTATATGGGGAGGTAGTGAGTTCCATTGGACAACTGTTCTTGGGTAGAACTGAGAATTATAAGAGTCTTTTGATGTTTGTATGTATCTTAAGCCTTGGTCACTGCTGAGTCTGGATCGGCGGTTGACATGAACAAGAAGATTATCAGGAGGAGAGGTGGCAACTACATGGTGAATAATTGTATACAGCTTGATGAGACGGAATTTTGTTCTGCGTGTTTCAAGTGATGGCCAATTGAGGGTGTCTATCATATTTGTTACTGAGCTTGTGTTGTGATGTATTTTTGTTACGAATCTGGCTGCACGTCTTTGTACTTTTTCTAGTTAATTTATTTGAGCTTTTGTGTGTGGGTCCCAGACACTGGATAATTATTCTAATTTAGGCCTAACTATTGCTTTGTAAGCATGATCTTCAACTTTTGATGAGCTAATGTTTAGGTTGCGGCGAAGAAATCCTAGTGCCTGGTTTGCATTATTAGCGATGGAGTTAATATGTTTATCCCATTTGAGGTTACTTTGGTCTGTAAGACATAGATATTTAACATGATTTACGTTTTTAAGGATGTGATCATGTAGTTTATATGAGAAGATGATGGGATTTCATTTTTGAGTGATGCTGAGGATGTTACATTTATCAGGATGGAATTGCATTAACCAGTCCTGCAACCCATCGAACAGCAGCTTCAATATCTAGCTGGAGCTATTGGCGTCAGGGAGGTTGTTGATATTGTTGTTGATGATGCTATCATCTGTTGATATCTCTTGTTTCAAAAAATAATTTTGGCACTGTTTCACATTTAATAAATACTAACTGGCAATATTGACAAGTTTAAAAAGCAAAAGCCTTTTCAGTTTTTTTATTTACATGTTGTATCGCCCGCTTTGACGATTTACTCCGGAAATATTTCCGTAGGCATATTCCAACAAGCAGACACGACGGACAGCATCGAAGACTCCAGATTAAGCAGACTTAACACAATGTGAAACTTAAAATTTACCTTAAGCGACCAAAGAGGCGTATTTGTATCCCCTGTTTCAACAAATTATGTCCAGCAAGAAACATGTGCGATTCCATTTGCATTTATAATGAATAGTATTCGTTTTCATTTCATTTGAAATGTGATATTGTAAAATACAATTTGTTATTGAAATCGCAATGACTCGTGAGAACGTATCTTTGAATATACGTTTTATTATTCAAACATCATCAGTATTGATTTCAAAAACAATTGTAGACGCCGCCGATGAAAATTGTGTCGGATGTACTAAAAAACTAACACGACACGTCTCTGTATTTATGCCAATCCAGTTCAAAGAAATAAGTCGCCGCACAATTTTTGTTTAAATAAGCTACACGATTATCGCGTTACTTTTTCTTAATATATAATACACATTTTGTATCAGCACTATACTGCCTATAACTGAGTTTAACAAACTCGGCGTTAAACTACATATCGATCGCGCTCAAAATTGTAAACATGACACATCTAACAAAAACTGTATACGTCATACGAAGACTCGAAAAGTATTTAACCGTTTTATAATGAGTGTTAAATGAAGTTATTGTCTGTTTGTTCATTATATAACATTCATATCACTTCTCAGAGAGGGTAATTCAGTCTATAGCCAGCCCTCCAAACGTTTATGTTAATGTCAACCTCGACATAAGCCTCGGTTGACAAAACAAATATTATGGTTGACAAATACATGTACGTTATATCACTCTATATATAATAACTATGCGTAAAGCCTACGATTGACGTGTTATCACTCTCTAGTGGGTGTATCTATGAGATTTATATATATCGTTCGAAGTCACCCATCCCGCTTTCGAACCAAATACTTTGAGGTTCTACTGAAAATTAGGTTTAATTTCATATGTGTAATGTCTGTGTTATGTATGTGAAATGTATTCACAGTTGTTTTTATCGCTTTACGTATCGTTTTAAACATTCCGCAGTATTGAAAGCAAAAATCAAAGACTTAGAGAATTATTTATACCAGATAATGCAATGATAAAATTATGTACACGATTTCCGAATTAGTATCATTCCGTTTACTACAGCCATTATCTTCTTAACAATCAACTTGCTCTGATGTTGTAACCCTTTTTTAAATTGATGACAAAACATTGTATAAAAGTATTCTATACAACTACAAAACAAAATAATACTAATGTCTCATAACTAGAAGTAAGTACCTTGATTTTAAGAGCTTTGGAATATTATAGTGATTCGCCATACTTCTCAGATAAGGTAAGCTTCTTTATATTAGAAAAGCATTTTATGGGTTGTGAAAAGTAAAATGTTAGATTCTACTGAGGGCCTCCGCTCACAGGATCACTAATGTATTAGACCAGAACAGTGTGTCCTAGCAGGCATTTATTTAACATTGTAATATTTTTCTATTTTGAGCATTACTGCACTTCGCTGCAATACGCCCCTTGAGTGAAACTTCAGCTGCACCAGCTGTCCCGATTTGTGAGCAAGACTTTGAAGGGAGGCGTCTATTGAAATTGTGCACGATTATATATTACATTCAACATTATTAACGTTGGAAACGACATCATTTGGCGTTTTAAAAACACCCATTGCATCGGCTTCGTTAAAATGTGCCGTGTCGGGATAAAGGGTATGTCAAATATCTGCTCAGTACAAAAATGGCAAACTGGTAGTTTTAAGTGTATTACCTTTTCCTATATCTGTTAGTGTTTTTCCTTGCTCGTCTAATGTCTGAAACAAATATATCGTCAAATTAATTATCCGCATGCAGTTTTAATTGCCGCTTTAAAAAGTTGAATTGATAAAAAAATGTGTAAATACTATACAGCAAAGGCATACTTGCCTTAACGACTGTTTCAAGTAAGGCATTGTTTGTGTTCATCCGGCATTCGAGAACTTCTAGGTCTTGTTTATGGCCTTTCAAATTTTCCTCCATCTGATTAATGAAGGCCACAAGAATAGCATAATGTTTATCTTGCACCACTTTTAAATCTGCTAGTTCTTTGTTCAGGTCATTTTCTTTGCTAAAATCATCATTATCTTCCGAATCGGATTTAACTGTATTGTGGCTTTCCTCCATATATTTCAGTTCCTCTTCAATCTCTTCTTTTCTTTCTGCTATGGCATGTAGTGTCATTTTTCTGACAGCAACATTGTGCTCAGACGTAATAAAAACGTTGTCATTCCGCAGCTGCAATTCAAGGCACAATGTATTACATATACTGTATACTTAATAACATATTTAAAAAAAAACACTGCACGTTGTAGATAAACAATCATGTTTATGTCTATTTTGTATTTTGTTTTTCGCTGTTACTTTTATAATGTGTCATTATTATATAAATGCAAATAGCATTTCGTCACATTTTTAAATAATATAAATATATAATCAAACCGGTGCGAGGGCTAGCCGAAACTCAAACTTACCCCAGAATTAATCACAAACCAAACGCTCATCTTAAACAATCTTAATCAAATTAACCCATGCAGACAGAAAATGAAAACATGAAAGCATAAACGTGACGAGTGAATAAAAATACTGCATACATACTTGTATTGTACAAGGGTCGTAAATATATGAAATATATTAAAGCGACGAGGAGATAGATTTACAAGTATGCAAAGAAATATGGCCCATCTATATAATATATTAAACTATGTATCTACAGAAAATCGTCGTTCAAACTAGTTCTAAAAAACATCGTTATACATGTAAGTTATATTATCATATCACAAATTATCTCTACTGCTACAGCCTCGAAAGACTGAATAATGTTTGGTTCGTTCGAGTATGCTTGGAGCGAACGTGGAATACACTAACGAATAACGACACTCGGTTCAAAAATCGAAAGTCTCCATTTGAAGCAAAGAAGTCGAAAAGCTTCTTTATACAATAAACGAAAAAACGTTTAATTAACAAACAAAATTAGGTGCATACAGTTATTAGTATACATACCTTCTCTATTTCTTCCAGGGACGCTTTTGCCTTTACATCATAAGCCAAAATCGGGTCACTTAAAATTGCCTTAATACAATCAAACACGTTGTAAAGCTCTTTATCCACAACTTCCAGTTTACTGGAGTGAAGAAGCTTGTTGCGGGTTTTTATCATCTGAAGGAACAGAAAAAAGTAGCATTCACATACTGCATTTTACAGTTAAGCATACACCACACAGCACTTCTTAGGCGACACCAGCCAAAGTTGATTTGATTGCTGTTAAAATGTAAACGAATTCGACCGAAAATTTACTATTGTGTTACTCTTTGCACAAGTTTCCGTTTAGAAAGTACTGGGTATTATTCTGTTCTGATACAAATTAAGTAACAATGTTTTTATTATGGTATTAATATAAATGCCGTTTGGGTTAGAAAGTGCCTGGTATTGTTCTGTTCATATAAAAATTAAATAACAATGTATGCATTATGTTATTAATATAAATGTCGTTTGATCGAAATAATGGTGAGTCTTATAAATCCTAATATAATAATACCCGATCCTTAATAAATCTCTAGTGCAATGAAGCAAAGAATAGAATGCACATGAAGTATAAACCTTATTTCTGACAATAAAGGCCAAACATAATTATTCATTTACCTCTGCTAACACATCCGGGGAAGAAAACTTCTGCCTGATCTCTATGTTATTCAAACAAATGCTTAGCAGCCCTGATGCATCGGAACCTATTGATGACACGATGCCGAATAGACCTGTGCCGCACGTGAAACACTTGCCGAATTCCCAAGAGTTTTGAAACCATTCTCTAAAATCGGTATTTTTCCAATTCGGTTGTTTTAAGAAGTGTCGTACAATTGTTAAATCTAACATTTGTCCACATGCCCCATTCTGTGGACATTTTCGTTTCCCCTCAGATTTAAAACAATTACACACTTGATTTGACTTTTTCTGGGGACATTTGGTCTGATCGTGATTGGGAAGAAGATTGTCGATGGTGCACTCAGTGCAAGAGTATTTTTCTTTCAATTTACATTTTCGTTCGACCATAAGGAGCAGGCATTTGTGCTGATCTTGGATATTTGCGTGAACAAAATCGTTTAGCCCATCGTGGAGGTGTCGGAGACACAAACAGCACTTAAGCCAGTTTTTAAAATATCCATTCTGATACAGTAGGCAGTCTGACATCAATACGGCTGAAAAGAAAATAAAAACGATATACGGTCATTTTACTATAGTGCTTGACGTTTTATCCGAAGCCAGCAAATCATAAAAATATGTGTATAAACTTTCTGGCATGCATTTATTTCTAACCTCTATTTACATTTGTAAATGTGATGTCCTCTGATCAATTTCGAAACCAATAAAGCATGTCTTAATTATTACGAATATCGGTAAAATGAAACTCCAGAGATATTTGCAGAAGATAATATTTGTTAACCTCTGGTAGTCTTGTATTTTAGGCAAGTAATCAAATGCCAATACAATAGAAGAAAATAATTACAACAAAACATCACACTATAAACAACAGGCGTGTAGCGTCCCATATTCATTAACAAATTCGAATAACATAAATCTATAAAATTAAAATGGATTTACTTTGAAAAAAAAAGAATATACATCAATGCCAAAGAAAGGGGCAATGGGTAATATCATACATTTATACACCTGCCTTTTAGTTTAGTTTAGTCCGTCAGTGTTGGTTTAATTTAATATTGCGAACATTTATTTTTCATTGTATTGGTAAACTCCATGGTGCAAGCCTATGCAGTTTGTTGTCAAGCAGCGATCCGTCCAATACGGACTTTGCATTATTTTTCATATAAAAACCATGAATGAAATATATTTCATTTTTTTAGCGAACATAATATTATATTCAAAGTGAAGTATATGTATATTTTTAAGGGAATAATATGTTGGTAAATGACAAATCTTCCGTCAAAGTGGCTCCTTTGAGCCAATAACTTAAAATATAGACGTATATTAAAAGATCAATGTCGTTAATATAAATATATACTAAGTATGTGATTACTTCAAGACCAAAACGGTTATTATCGTAAACTGTTTTTAATATTTATCACTTGGTTTAGGTGCTTTGACACAAGGTATCAGATACCAAAATACTTATCGATATTAATAACAGCGAATATCAAAAACCCAAAGACCCGTTCAATGATTTAGTATACATTCAGTTACCGAGTGGTTCGATTCGCAATACTCCTTAAAGAAACTAGCAAAACGTCACACGTTCCTGTAAAGAAATTAAATCTGTACCTTTTCAGAAATCTGATATCTCTTGTTTCTAAAAAATAATTTTAGCACTGTTTCACATTCCTCGAGGAGTGAATAAACCCCAACTGCAATTTTGACAAGTTTTAAAAGCAAGAGAAAAAATTTAAAAAAAAAACTGATATCCTTTTCTGATTGTTTTATTTACATGTTGAGTCTTCCGCTTTAAAGATTGACTCCGGAAATATTTCCGTAGACATATATTGTTTACCGACGCGCAGACACTGACAGCTCCGAAGACTCTGTCATTCATTGACGGCAATAGGATAAACATTAAAACTGTGCCCTAACAGACGTTTTTTACGGGCCAGATTAAAGGCTCATAAAAGGTGACGATCCGTAATTATTACCGATTTTTAAATTGTTTGTGCATATTTTATTTATAAAGGTTATCAAAAAAAAAAGCAATAAATATACTCTATTGCATATTACCATTAAAAAAATGAGCAATACAACTCGTTTTGAGCTCAAAATACAGTGTCCTCAAAGTCAATTGCCAGTAATACCCGCGAGGGGAGTCCGGCAGTATTGAAAGATAGTTAGATATTTGTGTTTACAAACAATCAGTTTATTTACATCGCTGTTTACTCGGGATAGAGAAAGCGCTCCAGTGACTCAGGTCACCAAAAAAATAACGTTGATTTTCAACGTTTCCTGTATCACTCACAAAGAAGGTATCTTCTAAATGGTTAAAACGTTTGTAGTGATCTAGTAAGTTACTTTCTGCTGGTAAAATCTTATGGTTGACAAATACATGTACGTAATATCACTCTCTATATAATTAATATGCGTACAGCCTCGGTTGACATCACAATACTACGATTGACGTGTTATCACTCCCTATGGGGTGTATCTATGAGATTTATATATATCGTTCGAAGTCAACCATCCCGATTTCGTACCAAATACTTTGAGGGTCTACTGAAAACTAGGTTTAATTTAGTCTGTGTAATGTATGTGAAATGTATGCACAATTGTTTTTATCGCTAACTGGCCCCCGTTTACGTATCGTTTTAAATATTCCGCAGTATTGAAAGCAAAAATCAAAGACTTAGAGAATTATTTCTACCAGATAATGCGATGTATAAATTATGTACACGATTTCCGAATTAGTATCAGTCCGTTTACTACAGCCATGATCTTCTTAACAATCAACATGCTCTGATGTTGTAACCATTTTAAAATTGATGAAAAAACATTGAATAAAAGTATTCTATACAACTACAAAACAAATACTAATGTCTCATAACTAGAGGTAAGCACCTTGATTTTAAGAGCTTTGGAATATTAGAGTGACTCGCCATACTTCTCAGGATAAGGTAAGCTTCTATATATTAGAAAAGCATTTTATGGGTTGTGAAAAGTAATATGTTAGATTCTACTAATAGCCTCCGATCACAGGATCACTTATGTATTAGCCCAGAATAGTGTGTCCTAGCAGGCATTTATTTTACATTGCAATATTTGTCTATTTTGAGCATTACTGCACTTCGCTGCGATACGCCCCTTAAGTGAAACTTCAGCTGCACCAGCTGTCCCGATTTGTGAACAAGACTCTTGAAGGGAGGCGTCTATTGAAATTGTGCACGATTACATATTACATTCAACATTATAAACGTTGGAAACGACATCATTTGGCGTTTTTAAAACACCCATTGCATCGGCTTCGTTAAAATTTGCCTTATTGGGATAACGTGTAGGTAAAAGATCTGCTCAGTACAAATATGGCAAACTGGTAGCTTTAAGTGTATTACCTTTTCCTAAATCTTTAAGTGTTTTTCCTTGCTCGTCTAATGTCTGAAACAAATATATCGTCCAATTAATTATCTGCATGCATTTTTAATTGCCAAATTAAAAAGTTGAATTGATAAAAAAGTGTAAAAACTAAACAGCAAAAGTATATTTGCCTTGAAAACTGTTTCAAGTAAAGCATTGTTTGTGTTCATCCGGCATTCTAGAACTTCTAGGTCTTGTTTATGGCCTTTCAAATTTTCCTCCATCTGATTAATGAAGGCCACAAGAGAAGCATAATGTTTATCTTGCACAACTTTTAAATCTGCAAGCTCTTTGTTCAGGTCATTTTCTTTGCTAAAATCATCATTATCTTCCGATTCTGATGTATCTGTGTTGTGGCTTTCCTCTATATATTTCAGTTCCTCTTCAATCTCTTCATTTCTTTCTGATATGGCATGTACTGTCATTTTTCTGACAGCAACATTGTGCTCAGACGTAGGTGAAAAGATGTCATTCCGCAGCTGCAATTCAACGCACAATGTACTTGTATTTGTATATGGAGAAGAACTATATAAGATACTGTCTTTCGTTCTAATCCCATTCAAACATATACAACTGTATAAATGTTGTATGTAATTCTATGTAAAACAATGTGTACTGTCTGAAATAAATATGTTTAAACTAAGGCGCAATGTATTGAAAATAGAGTATACTTAATAACTCATGAACAAACACTGCACGTTGTAGATACAACATCATGTCGATGTCTATTTTGAAGTGTTTATTTTTTCGCTGTTAAACTTCTAAAGTGTGTCATTATTATTTAAATGCAAATATATTAGCATTTCGACACATTTTAAAATAATATAGATATCTATTACTCAGTCATATATATTGATACGATGAGGTGCATTAATTAAGTAAAAAAATTGTCTATGCTTTAAATATAACACTAGCACCTAAAACTGTTATATTTGTAATATAGCAAACGATGAAATTTCAAAAAGTCAATCAGGCGAGAAATTCTCCTTGTTATACACTACTTTTATAACAGACTCTATACATCAGCTATAAACATAAATGAATGATCAAAATTGAGATCACCGCTTCACTTCTTTATATTGAATTCCACAACAGTTCGATGTGTGCTGCGTGGATGCAGTAACTTGTATCACTTCTTCAATGTTGTTATATTTTCAGCCTTCAGAGGCTGGTAGAGGTATTGTTATTTTTATTATTTCTGGAAACCTTGTTTAAGACCTTTCTTATACTTAGATTATTGTACATTCTCTGTATGTATAGTGCTTACTTGTATGTTCATCATTTGTGAGTTCTGCAAGTAATGCGGAATATTTACAGACCATTAAATGACAAGCTGCCTTTTACCCGTATATGTACAATTTAACGGCAATGTATATTTATGTAATTGTAAGATTGGTGGTTTCGACAATATATAAAACTATGGTGTGTATGATAGACATGCAATATTGCTGCATCTTCTGGAGTTTTACTACTTTATATTGAATTCCACAACAGTTTGATGTGTGCTGCTTGGATGCAGTTGCTTGTATCCCCGAACACGTCTTCAATGTTGTTTTTATATTTTCAGCCTTCAGAGGCTGGTAGCGGTTTTGTTATTTTTATTATTTTTGTCAACCTTGTTTAAGACCTTTCTTATACTTAGATTCTTGTACATTCTCAGTATTTATAATGCTTACTTGTATGTTCATCAATTGTGAGTTCTGCAAAGTAATGCGGAATATTTACACACCATTAAATGACAAGCTGCCTTTTACCCTTATAGTGAAAAGGGAACGGCAATGTATATTAATGGTATTGCAAGATTGGTGGTTTTGACAATATATAAAACTATGGTGTGTATGATAGAAATGCAATACTGCTGCATCTTCAGGAGTTTCACTTCTTTACATTGGTACGGTCAAAATGTAAAATCATTATGGGTTCAAACCACTGTGGGGGCTAGCCAAAAAAACTCAAACTTACCCCAGAATTTATCACAAACCAAACGCTCATCTTAAAAGATCTTAATAAAATTACCCATGCAGACAGAAAATGAAAACATCAATGCATAATCGTGACGCGTAAAAAGAATGTTACATTACATAATTGTATTGTACACGTGTCGTAAGTATAGGAACTCTATTTAAGCGATGAGGAGATAGATGTACAAGTTATTTGTATGCACAGACAATCGGTACATCTATACAATACATTAAACTATGTACCTACAGAAAATTGTCAAACGAACGAGTTCTAAAAACAACGTTAATAAGTTGTTTTCACATTTGTTTTAGCTCTACTGATTGCCGCCTCTAAAGACTGAATTATGACGACATGAATGTATGAAATGCATCCAACTATGCTTCGTTCGAGTGAGCTCGAAGCAAACGTAGAATACACTTACGAATATCGACTCTTGGTTCAAAAGTCGATAATCTCCATTTGAAGCAACGAAGTCAAAAATCTTCTTGAAACAATAAACGAAACAAACGTTTAATTAACACAATTTTTAGGTGCAGAAAGTTATAATTATACATACCTTCTCTATTTCTAACAGAGACGCGTTTGCCTTGACATCATAGGCCAAAATCGGGTCACTTAAAATGGCCTTCATTAAATCAAACACGTCATTAAGCTCTGAATCCCCAACTTCAAGTTTACTGGAGTGTAGCAGCTTGTTGCGGGTTTTTATCATCTAAAGGAATAGAAAAAAGAAGCATATCACAAACTGCATTCCACAGTATAGAATACAACATACAGAAATTTTTAACAGACACCAAATAAAGTTGATATGATTGCTGTTAAAACAAGATCGACCGAAAAATTGCTTATGTTTACTCTTTGCACAAGGTTTCGGTTAGAAATTACCGGGTATTGTTCTGTTCAGATAAAAATTCAAAAACAATCTTTTTATAATGTTATTAATATAAATATCGTTTGGGTTAGAAAGTACCGGGTATTGTTTTGTTCAGATAAAAATTCATAACAATGTATGTATTATGTTATTAATATAAATGTCGTTTGATTGAAATTATGGTGAATCTTATAACGTAAGTCCTATCGATCCGTAATAAGTCTCTACTGCAATAAAGCAAAGAAGAGAATGCACGTGAAGTATAAAACTTATTTCCGACAATACATGCCAAACATACGTATTCATTTACCTCTGCTAACACATCTGGGGAAGCAAACCTCTGCCTGATCTCTATGTTATTCAAACAAATGCTTATCAGCACTGAGGAATCGGTACATATTGATGGCATGATGCCGAAAAGACCTGTGCCGCACGTGAAACACTTGCCGAATTCCCAAGAATTTTGAAACCATTGTCTAAAATCGGTATTTTTCCAATTCGGTTGTTTTAAGAAGTGTCTGACAATTGTTAAATCTAACATTTGTCCACATGCCCCATTCTGTGGACATTTTCGTTTCCCCTCAGATTTAAAACAATTACACACTTGTTTTGACTTTTTTTGAGGACATTTGGTCGTATCATGATTGGGTAGAAGATTGTCGATGGTGCACTCGCTGCAAGAGTATTTTTCTTTCAATTTACATTTTCGTTCTACCATAAGGAGCAGGCATCTGTGCTGATCTTGGATATTTGCTTGAACAAAATCGTTTATCCCATCGTAGAGGTGTCGTAGACCCATACAGCACTTAAGCCAGTTTTTAAAATAGCCATTCTGATACAGTAGACAGTCTGACATGACTACGGCTGAAAAGGAAATAAAAGCAGTATGCAGTCATTTAACTATAGTGCTTTATTCTTATCGCAAACTTGCTGGCATGCATTTATTTAATTTTTTTCTAAGCTGAATTTCCATTTCTAAATGTGATATCCTCTGATCAGTTTCGAAACCAATAAAGCATGCCTTAATTATAACGCATATCGGTAAAATGAAACACCAGAGACATTTGTAGAAGATACTATTTGTTACCTCTAGCAGTCTTTTTTTAAGACAAATAACCAATTGTCTATACAATAGAGGAAAAAATTTACAACACAACATCACAATATAAACAACAGGCGTGTAACGCCCCATACTAATTTACAAGTTCGAATAAAAAAAAATCTATAAAATTAAGATTAACTTTGAAAAGGGGAATAAACATCAATGCCAGAGAAAGGGCAAGTATAATATCCTAAATTTAGACATCTGTCTTTTATTTTAGTTTAGTCCGTCAGTGTTGGTTTAATTTAATTTTGCGGACATTTATTTTAATTGTATTGGTAAACTCCATGGTGCAAGTCTGCGCAGTTTGTTGACAAGCAGCGATCCGTCCAATACGGACTTTTTGACGATGTTCGCACAAATAAAGAGTGTTTAAACTCTGACGTGCTTTAAGCACATTTCCGTACATTCTAATATGACTTGTTAATATAAATATGAATATCACCTGCAATTGCAATATTTTTCATATAAAAGCAATTAATGACATATTCAAATGTGTTCACGAGCATAATATTCTATTCAAAGTGAAGTATATGTATGTTCTTAAGTGAATAATATGTTGGTAAATACGGGCCTGGGCAATGGCATACCTTCCGTCAAAGTGGCTTTTTTTAGCTAATATATATATGATTACGCCAAGACTAAAACGATTATAATCGTAAACTGTATGGTAACATTGATCATTTGGTTTTGGTGCTTTGACACAAGGTATTAAATACCAAAATTCTAATCGATTTTAATTACAGCAAATATCAACAAACCATAAGACCCGTTCAATGATTTAGTATACATTCAGTGACCGAATGTTCGATTCGCAATACTCCTTAAAGAAACTAGCAAAATGTCACACGTTCCTGTAAAGAAATTCAATCTGTACATTTTCAGAAATCTGTGGATATCTCTTGTTTCTAAAAATAATTTTGGCACTGTTTAACATTCCACGAGGAATGAATAAATCCCAACTGCAATATTGACAAGTTTAAAAAGCAAAAGAAAATATTTCAAGGAAAAAAACTGATAGCCTTTTACATGTTGAGTCTTCCGCTTTAACGATTTACTCCGGAAATATTTCCGTAGACATATATTGTTTACCGACGCGCAGACACTGACAGCTCCGAAGACTCAGGCATTCATTGACGGCAATAGGATAAACATTAAAACTGTGCCCTAACAGACGTTTTTACGGGCCAGATTAATCGGCAATAAAACAGTCTTAAGCAATACGATGACTTCAAATAGTGTACTTCATGTAGATTAAGCAGAAGTTAGAGAATATGAAACGTAAAATTAACCTTAAGCGTCCGACGAGGCGTATTTAAATCCACTGTTTAAAAAAAAAATGTCCAGCAAGAAACAGTTGCAATTTCATTTGCATTTATAATGAGTAGTGTGTGTTATCATTTCATTTGAGTCGTGCTAATCAGAAAAAACGATTTGTTATCGAAATCGCGATGACTCGTGAGAACGTATCTTTGAATGTGAATTTAATCTTCAAACATTATCAATATTGCTGATATAAACAATTTTAGACGCCGGGGATAAAAATGGGGACGGAGGTACTTAACAACAAACTAACAAGACAACTCTCTGTAATTATGCAAATTCAGTGCATAGAAATATGTCGCTCTTGCCCTTTTTAATAAGCTAGTCATTTATAGCGTTTTTTCTAAATATATAATATCCATTTTGTATCTGCACTATATTAATCTATTCTGGATGGCACGATACGTTTCGTTGTCAGTAATTATGCCGTGCTTATTACTGATTTTAACCAACGCGGTGTTGAACTACATATTGATCAGCCGCCGAATTGAAAACATGACACGTCTTAAAAAGTTGTATACGTCAGGCGAAGACCCGAAAAGTAGGGAGGAGGGCTGATTTTACCGTTTTATAATTAGTAATAATGAAGTTACGGTTTGTTTGTTTAGTATATAGCTTAAATAATACATCTAATAGACGAAATACGTTTAATAAGGGAGGTATAACAGGTTTTATTTCTAGTCGGAGAAAAACTGATTTCTCAAGTCATGACCTTTCAGCTTTTTTTTTGAGGTTTTGTGATTAGGCTGCACTTAGTGTGTATGATGTTTGGCGTGCCTTTAAACCGGTTTAAGACCATAATGCTTTGCTTGATCGTTTCAATGCCAGAAATTTTATATTGTTGTATTCTTTGTGTTGTTCCGTATGGTAAGTGAAATCGGTCGCTTGCCTTACGGCGATAACCCAAGCATTTTTTCATGTGCTGTATTTTAAAGGCAATTTGTAGCTTAATATTTGAATTTTAAATTTATAATTCTTTGAAACAATTAAATATTAACTATTCTATTTAGATAGAGATAAACATACGCAACTATGGTTATTTCATTTCACAACTGTATTGCGGCTTTTTCTTGACTTGTACCACGCTGATCTTAATGTTTGACTATTGTATGCTACATGCTTGACCTTTGACCTGTATACATCAAACTTAAAAGGCGTCCTTCTTTCCATCCAAGTAACCCCTATACCAATTTGCGTAAAAGAAGGTCAAAGCACTATCTTAGAGACAAAGTTCCCGTACCAAGCTTCTGTGATACCTTTGACCTCAAAATCAATAGGCGTCTTTCTATCCTCCCAGGTAACCATCATACCAATTTAGATTATCGCAGTTAAAATATTATGCAGAAACAAAGTAATGATACAAGCTCATGTGACCTTAACCTTTAATCTGTTTACTTCAGAATAAAATGCCTCTTCTTTTCCACCATGTAACCATTATTCGCTTCAGCCTTTTCTGTCTGGTAACAACTATACCGATTTGCATGATCGTCAAGTATTCTCAAGATATCGAGCTGAAATCAGTTTACATTGAAAAGCCTCTGGGACAGTGACAATTGGTCACCTTAACCCTTGTTCATTTGGTTAGTTGCAGAAATGTATGAGATCAGCTAAAGACAACTAAACTAGGATTGATTCCGCAAAGAAATTAATTGAATCGAGGGATATGTGTGCAATCGAATCATTCTATGGTATAATAATAAATATACACTCCGAGCTAATAAATAAGGAGTAATTTTTCGTTTCAGTTAATCATCGATTTTAATTAACGAGTGATCAAAGAAATTAATATTTTCGCCACGATTGGAAATATGTATTTTCTATAATAACGAGTAAATTAAAATCGATATTCTAACATGGAATTTTAGTGAAGAGGAATAATATTTCTTTGTCCCGCGTTGAAAGGTCGAATGCACTCTCTTTTTTTAATTTTTAATAATAACAAATGACTGTTTTTTCAACGGGCTCGAAATTTTGCTGATAGGCGTCTAGGGTGTTATTGTATATATTTTGCATATGTTATCATATTGTTTTTTTTTAACAAATAACTCACCTAATTAACGGACGAGTTTGCTCGTATTGTTTTATTAGGGTTTATTCTATCACCAATACATGCAAACCAAACGTGTTATGCTGTAACTGAAATTGCTTGATTTCATGTTCAAAAAAATATATCATTTTTTAACATATATTTATGCAAAATCTTTAACATACGGCAATCGTATGTATTAATATGGGAAATCGAAAGGAGCTGTGTTATGCTACTGTTAATGTAATGTTTTAAACTGAATTGCAATACTATTCTCCTTAGAAGATTATGTTAAGCACAAACACAAAAACATGGCTAAACTGCCCATGCGTACCTGTTAAGAATTAAGATGGTTTTTTAATTATGTGTTCCCATTCCGTTGACACCCCTTTTTGAGAATAAGGTCACGAGATAATTTACATCACTATATAGTGCACAGGCATACGTATGTACATAAATAAGTTAATTGCAAATTGTGATCGACGCGGTTATCTCGAACAGAAGCAGCGATATTCTTGTTATAAACGTGAAAGTCGACTACAGCAACACTTGCAAAAATTATTTAAAAACTATTGCAAACGGAATACTTAAATGGAACCATATCGGGCATTACATCGTTACCCGATAGAGTCAGTTAATAACTTTCGCGGAACAGATGTAAGAACTGGACAGCGACCAAGCAGGTTTATCACTAACCGGCCATCAATTTCATTAATGTTATTGACTTCTTAAATATAGCAAACACATACAGTTATACTTTTTACGACAGTCATGAGCGCTGTTAACGTAGATCAAGTCTTTATTTGTTCTTTCCATTTCTCAAATAAAGTCACTACGCATAAAAACATGGGAAATCGAAAGAACACAGTCTTCTTTTATTGTTTATATTTTTATCTGCAAAAAACACATACATGTGTAACCCAGTCAGAAAAGTCGTCGACCACAATGGGGATTGAACCCGGGACCTCCCGGTTACAAATCAGGCAGACACTCTATCGCGTCGCTTTAAAAGCTAGCCCATAAAACAAAGCAGTATAAGTTCTCCTTATACCGAACCCTGGTACACATGCTTTATCTAATTTATATTGAAGTTATACACAATCAAATAAATGACACGTTGGTAATAACAATGTGTTGGCGTACCTGGTTTTTATTAATTTCATCGCTTGGAAAAGGAGTTTCCTCTTCACCACAATCCATATAAGTTTATACGGTCACGAGAAAATTTTAAGACTCCGATTCGCTGCTTATAACATTATTAATTAGAGAGCTATATTTAAACACCTCCGACTGCGCATGCATATGTGATCAAACTGACTGAATAAGTTTACATGATAGCGGTGCGCTAATTAAAACAAACAACGCATTAAAGTTCGTGTACAATTGTTTACAATACAATACAATACAATACAATACAATACAATACAATACAAATTTTATTTCAAGTCGGTGCATATATGACAATAATATAACATAGCTATGTATAGCTATTTACCGACATATCATAACAAACGTAACATGTAGCAGTTTAACAAGCATGTGCGAAATTTAATAAGAATAAAAAAATAACTATAAAACAACATAGTATCATATACTGAAATGAAAGATCTAAGATAGGTTTAAAACAAATAACATAAATACATTTTACAATATTATAAAATATGTGTTGTACCTGCTGATCTTGACATATAAATGGCTAAAAGCTGCCATAAAAGAACGGGTATAAAACTGAAAGAGAAAATGGGCAAAAAAGTGCGACAGATACAAAATGGATTTAAGAAAACTATTATCCCCTCAGATCAGATCTGCGAGGAACTGATCAGCAGCTACCTCACAAAGCACATACAGAAGTACATAGTGTATATACACAAACTCACCTTAGATATAATGTGAGTGTGTGTACATATCCTCAGAAGCATACATGCACAACAGGAGAAGAGCCTCCACTCTTGTTACCATGGAGACCCAAGAGCTGGGGGTTTGGAGCGTCCCTGATCCTAACCTGTCTTATGAAAGGGAGTGGGTACTCAACATTTCGGCATACCTACAAAGAGGGAGCGGGGGCCCAGCCCCCGCATAAACATAAAAGGCGAAATAGAAGACAAAGCATAAAACAAACAAGGGAGAATGAACTAATCTAGTAGATTACCATAGGATGTATAAATAAGCAAAGAATAAAACAAACAAGGGAGAATGGACTAATCTAGCAGGTTAACATATGATATATAAATAAGCAAAGCATAAAACAAACAAGGGAGAATGGACTAATCTAGCAGGTTAACATATGATGTATAAATAAGCAAGGCAGACCAGCTCAGATAAAGCATAAAACAAACAATGGAGAATGAACTCATCTAGCAGATTAACAATGGTTTCATAAATAAGCAATGCAGAACAAACTCAGATACTGACAATATAAACAGGGTGTATGAAATGGTACTAAAGAGATTTTTTTTACAGAAATGTTGAAACATGTATGTATTGGATCTGGAGAATGAAGCGAAAAATTGACCTTAGTTAAATATAGAATGAGACTTGACTTATAAAGAAAATTTTGTGCATGCCGGGGCTGGAATACTTTTAAGAATGAATATGAGCTCAATAGTGTAGCTAAACGAATATATATTAATACTCAAGTAAAATTTGAAAATACAAATACTGTGCAGACGTTTTGAACAGCCATTATGTTTGACATAAATACTGTCAGAAGATGTGTACGCCCTCTGATGTTTATTCATCTAGTTGATTATTGTATGTAACAAACTCATTCGCCGAGTATAAGGTATGTAACAAACTCATAAACGAAGTATATTGTATGTAACAAACTCATTCACCGAGTATAATGTATGTATCAAACTCATTCACCGAGTATATTGTATGTAAAACACTCATTTATCGATTATGTTGTATGTATAGCCGAGTATACGTGCGCGATGACTAAAAGATTTTTGTAAGTTAAATGAATGAAATCAATAAACAAAATTAGTATTAACCTTGAAGAAAGACACAGATGCTTAATAATTTAAACTACAATACACAAATTTACAGTATGTTTATAACAGTAAACATGTTTTGCCACCTTTGTGTTTGTGATTATGTTGTTGTTTTCTTATGAAACAAAATCGCCATAAATGCGTTGTCGAGAAGTTTTTTTTATTGATAACAATCTATAAAAAAATGTGTATCATTTTATCGAAAAGAAAGAATATACTTACAGGTTAAAAAGAATTCTAGTGTAGAATGTTTTTCGATAAATATGTTCTATATGAACCACACACATCTACAAAGATAGTTGACTGGTTGAGCGTATAGCTAAAATCCGATACGGATGGTAAACGCTAAATCGTTATAGTTCGGAAGGGCTTGATTTTATTAGCTCACCTGAACACCCAGTGTGTAACCACATAGGTGGCCTTCCGTCGTCGTGTGGCATTGGTGTTTAACAATTTACTTACATGCTCTTTTTGGATTTTCACGATGCTTCAAAGGAGTGATCCTTGGGTGACCCTCTTTCAATGTTGTTCAAGTCGTTCCGGTCAAATGCATATGTAGGTCACCAGAGTATTGAAAATGTTTTGTTTTTTTTGTATTAAGACTTAAAACAGTCTCTGAAATTGCGATGGATTCAATATATGGTGTGAAACTTTGCATATTTGTCCTGGGCTAAGTTTGTTCAAAATCTGGGGTCAACATTGGCCCTATCTCGGGATGTGTGACAACGTTTTATATTGAATTTCATAGCGCAATAACTTATTAAAAAAAATATCTGAAACCACGAAACACACATCTTTGATGTTTGCTGTTTGACATCAAATTATGATCCTTTACAAAGATTGTTCAAATCAGGACCCTATGATCGAACATGGCCAGTTCCATTACACACGAGCTATCTAGGGCCATGTTGGTCCTCTTGTTTTTATGCCCCCGGTAGGGTGGCATATAGCAGTTGAACTGTCCTTTAGTCTGTCCGTCTGTCCGTCTGTCTGTCCGTCCGTCCGAAAACTTTAACATTGGTCATAACATTTGCAATATTGAAGATAGCAACTTGATATTTGGCATGCATGTGTATCTCATAGAGCGGCACATTTTGAGTGGTGAAAGGTCAAGGTCAAGGTCATCCTTCAAGGTCAAAGGTTAAAAATATATATTTTCAAAGAGGCGCAGTAGGGGGCATTGTGTTTCTGACAAACACAGTTCTTGTTTAATAAGTTTTGTTGTTTGCAAGCTAATGACACAACAGATTCATGATTGTTAGACGGATTTTGGCAAGAAATGGAACGACGAACAAAATCTGTATTATATCTTCGACATTATCAAAGGCGAGCGTTAAGCGCAGAATAAAAAAAAAACATAGTTAACCCATATTAATTGAACATTTCTGGAAAACATATTCAAAGCTATAATAACCTGAAGATACGATCATCTGGCACAGCATTTGTCCTTGACTATTTTTCGTTACCCATGACTTGAATCAATGTGAAGTTTCTACTTGTATTCTTGGATAACAACCTTAGAGCAGATTAAATACTTTGTGAAACAGTTATGTCTTTTTGTCAGCATAAATAACTGGATGCCTATCGAAATTAATCTGAACCACATCCGGTATCTTCAGCCCATTCAATACAATCATAGTACTTTTAAAGGGTCAGTAATACTGTTACTTTCTTCTTTTTTCGCTTCGTGTTTTTTATTTACCCTATGCGTCCAGCCACATCTACCTAATAACTTGATAGACTTACGAAAGCTGGGACTAATTTTGAATTACCGGTATATCTGCAATGTCCAGCAATTCATTTTTTACTGAAATTAAATCGATTTTTGTGTGGTCGTGTGGTGTGGTTTGCGTGTTTTTGTGTGTGTTTTGTTTAGGATTTNGGGGGTGGGGTGGGCGGGGTGGGGGCTGGAGTACCTACGTGAGAAGCGTGTGTACAACTGCTGCGCTAATTGGACAGCTTTAACGGTGTTGTATGTTGGGTCCTTGAATGCATAACAAGGCTTCACTGCGTTATTGCCGAGGAGCGTAACCCGTTGACCATGATGCTGGGTCCCAATCCGCGGAATGATAATAGTGTATTGTAACCATCAAGCAATAAAATGCAGACTTATTTTAGTCAAAATCCAAAGTTTGTGTCCAAGCTAGGTTTCAAACCGTTTTTGAAGAGAATTAACGCTTTTTACACAGAATATAACATACTTTTAAGAATTGCATGGCAAATATTTTGCAAAATAAAATAAATGCGAGTAATATGCATTTTAACAAATCATTGAATATTTAAATAGATTGTTAAAATGAATTAAAACATAACGAGCTTTGTAAGAGACACATTTACAGACATGTCAAACAGAAAGTGAAAAAAATCGTGTATTGGGCACAACTCAGCTCCAATGCTTGAAAGGTTCATACCCACAGAAGACCAAAACTTGTTTGCGAAAGCTAACTTGTCAACAACAAAAAAACGCATCGACAAAACAAGCTTCGATTTTAATAACCCCGGTTGGTCTCCAGACAACTCGCCCCATTGCCAACTCACCCCAGGTCAAGCCGCCTCAATAATAGGAAAAGTCGCCCCATATGTATTGAACAACTCGCCCCAACAGAAAGACAACTCGCCCCAATTTATTTCGTATATGCAATTGTTTCATGATCAAAATAATTTTGTCTGCACATCTTTTGTAAAGTTAGCGAGGCATGTATGTATTTGAATAAATGTGTATTTGATCAGTATTTTGAATATATTTAATACAGGTCGCCTAAAATATAGTGTGTGTTATGTTTGACTTGTAAATACTATTATTCATATAGAAAAACTGAATAATGATTCAATTGTTTACATACGAACTTATTTTATTGCTTATAATTGTAAATTGTAATAAGCTTTCATATACGTGCGTTTGATTACATTATCAATAAAGTAATTCCTTTGTGTCAGCCCTGTTTTGAAAACGTGTGAATTGTCAAACAGTAATTTTGCCGGCATGCGTTCATTGTCTTTTCACGGGTTTATTAATGAGACATATTGTATCCTAGTTTGATGTGATTAAAGAATACAGGAATGCCTTTGTGTCAGCCCTGTTTTGAAAACGTGTGATTTGTAAAACATTAATTTTGCCGGCATGCTTTCATTATCTGTTCACCGATTTATTAATGAGACGTATTGTTTGGTAGTTAAAGAATCACTTCAAAGTAAACGAGCTTAATCAGACAACAATGATATTTGCAAAATCATTAAGCGTTTGTTAAGCATCTGTATTAAAAAAAACAAAAAAACACATTTGGTATGTGTAAATATTCCAATGTATGTGCGTTTTGGTGTAAGATTTGTTACTTGGATTAAGTTGTTTAGTTCTGTGGGTTTCATTTTGTGTATCTAAATAGTACACTGTATGTGCGTTTGTGTGTATAATAATAATAATATGTGACTTGGAGTAAGTTTGTTAGTTTTGTGGGATTCGCGTTCATCTGCCATGGCAAAGAAGTGTATATGTTGTGGTAAGACAGTTGGGCGGAGACAGCATGCTGTATCTTGTGATGCTTGCGAGAGATGGCAGCACAGAGTCTGTGATTCGGGTAGGTGCACTTTTTGAAATTTAATATAAAACTTTTTTTCAAAATGAGACATACTTTTTACTGAAAAAAACATATCTGCCCCTGCCTAAACATAGTTTTAAAAGATATTATAAAAATATAGCATAAAATCAACTCTGCGATTTTAAACTTTATTTTCTGCGAGGCTTTCTATCTTAAAGGGACTGTAAACAACGAATGACGAAACAAGAAAAGGTCTAAAATACCGAGTTATTCTACCAGGTAACTACCAGTTAACTATAAATAAAGCAAGTAGATTGATCATCATCGTCACGTGGTTAAGCCATGAATGCAAATTGTGCATGCATAGTGAATTGTATATATTTTATAAATAAAATGATCAATCTACTTGCGTTATTTATAGTGTGTATATCGTTATGTCACCTATTTTCGCGATGTACTTTCGATTTCACATCGCGAAATTTTATTACCGAATATACTGACAATATGAACTTTTTTCAAGTAATAGTATATACCAGTCGTGATATTTTAATCAATATATACTAATAATTGTAAAAAAAAATACGGTATTTAAGAACTTTTCTTTTTTCGTCATTCGTGGTTTACAGTCCCTTTAATTTTTAGCCAAATTGTTTAAACATTAAAAAAACATAATAATTAATTTACGGATAATCAGTTTAAGCAAGATTATGGTTTTGCATAAATATATGTGATAGAGGCGCGATTGCATTCACTTCATATTAAACGGTCACCAGTGGAGATTAAAAGCGTTAATTGGTATGCATGTGACACCAAATGTCTGAAATGTGTAGATAAGATTGTCAAGATAAGATAACACAAAATAACGCTGCTAATTGGTCCTGCAAAGTTGGCAAAATCAATCAGTATTTTCAGATGTATGGTTGATTCCTGAGTCAGTTATTAGTGAAAGTTTAATGTTGATTCATCAACTTCATTACTTGTTTACAAAGAACATAAACCTGTATTTGAAAGGTCTTTGTATTTAGATGTTATTGACAATAAAGAAAAACATAGAAATATCATATCACACGATTTGTTGATTAGAAATGGCATAATGACATTATAAAATTAACTATTAGTTATCTGCTCTCTGATTATTAATAGTTTGATTACTCATTATTTTCACGCACGTATGTATTATCAGCTGCTGTCAATACAATCGTTAGTCAGGAGCGGCGATGACATAAAACAGCTCCCGTTGCTTTTTTCCAAGGAAGAATATTCAAGTTGTGGCAGGGCTACGAGAATGGTGACTTGTCTGTGAATGGCCTGCTCAGTAAATGTAGCCGATTTTACGGGCCAAATGCCTGAGTTGTTGTTGCAATGTGCTCAAAAGACCTTAGTTAACACTGAACGTGTGTTTGTTTTGTCATTATAAGCCTTGCAGCGATTTATATAATCTTATGTAACAATAAATAAATACATTTAGTCAAGTAATACACTGACAGAGTTAGGTACATGCAATTTTCTGTCATTATTATTGCTCATTATTTGCATAGTGTTCGCAATGATTGATGTTGTGTATGTTTTACTAAACATCATTTGTATTTGCTATATAAAGTGTTTTAAACTGTGAATATGTTTTTTTTTATGCCCCCGGATCGAAAGATCGGGGGTATATTGTTTTTGGCCTGTATGTCTTTCATTCTGTCTGTCCCAAAACTTTAACCTTGGTCATTACTTTTGCAATATTGAAGATAGCAACTTGATATTTGGCATGCATGTGTATCTCATGGAGCTGCACATTTTGAGTTCACAGTTAAACTTAAAATAGAAAATGACAATTTTCAAAATAGATTCAAAAAGTAAAAAAAAAAAACACAATGTATACATCGTTTTGATAGATGTGAAATAATGCTCCCGTCGAAGAAAAATGTAAAATTTACGTTCATGAATGTAAAATCGTCATCTAAAATCGGTAAAATAATAACGTTTTTGTAAGTTGGTGTGCTTTTCCTAGATAATTTGGGAAATAACCTGTAGAACTAACATAGCGTTGTATAGTTAACTGATAAATATTAAAGCCAGCATTATTCAGTGGTAGATCCCAAGCTTTTGCTTCCAGAGAGCACAGGTTAAAATTGCCAAGAAGGCAATAACTTTTATTGTCCCCTACCGGTGAAACCGGAGGGGACTTATGGTTTGCGCTCTGTCTGTCAGTCAGTCTGTCACACTTTTCTGGATCCTGCGATAAATATAAAAGTTCTTCATATTTTTTCATGAAACCTGAAACATGGACAGATGTAAATATGGAGATTATGCACGTCATTTCATTGTGTTCCAACGTCAAGAATTCTGGTTGCTATGGCAAATAGAAATATTGCTGAAAATGGTGGAGTGTCACCGGTAGGGGACCATATTGCTTAGCAATAGTCTTGTTCTTGCTGTTGTTATTAAACTAATAAGTTAAGTTAGGCCTATTCAAAACAGTATAGATTTGTTAGTATATCGTACAGTGCCCTAATTCCCAGCGCGTCCTGATACCGATCATTTTGTTTACATTAAGAACGCGGCTCTCGTGATGACGTCACACGCATGCGCTCCGAGTATTTTATTTCACAAACATTACTATGCTTGAAAATAAGTACAAACACAACCGAAATGAGGAAAAACAGGAATAATTGCATTTCAAAATCTTACTTCAACTTAAATAATCCAAATTTATCCATATTTCATACATTTTATTGATCATCTTCATACAATTTCCAGATAAATTGCAAAGTGAAGCAGACAACTGCACTACTGTAGTAGTAACACAACATTTTAAAACAAATTACTTTCAATTTCTCCCGATTTTCCATAAAAAATGCATGAAAACATCATAGATTCTAGCATAAGAGCAGTGCACGTACACCGTTTCAGGGTTATTGAACGTGTTCAGTGGGAATACCATCGTTCCGATTGGTTGTTTATTATATTAAATATTTTAATAGTTCAGTGAATCAAATATGTAAGTTTGGTCGGCCTAATGCCGGCCTAATGCCCATCGCAATCGAGCACTGTCCCTTTCCGGTGTGACATATCAGTACAAGGTCAATATGCACGTAGTGGATGTTTATTGCGGGTGCGTATGGAAATATCGGCTTTGCATGGTTAAACACGTTGTAAATAAACAATTTTGACATGGATTAAAAGGGAAATAAATTAGTCTTTGAACGTAAATCGTTTATTGTTGCATTGTTTGTATTAATTCAGAAATTCTTTTACTTGTTTCTTGAACCGTTCGATTCATGGTCATCGAAGGAAGTATTTTCCTACAGGTGACTACTACCTTCATCTTCTGTTGTATATTGTCCTACAGGTGACTACTACCTATATCTTCTATTGTATATTGTCCTACAGGTGACTACTATCTACATCTTCTGTTGTATATTGTCCTCCAGGTGACTACTACCTTCATCTTCTGTTGTATATTGTCCTACAGGTGACTACTACCTTCATCTTCTGTTGTATATTTTCCTGCAGGTGACTACTATCTACATCTTCTGTTGTATATTGTAATACATGTGACTACTATCAACATCTGTTGTTGTATATTTTCCTGCAGGTGACTACTACCTACATCTTCCGTTGTATATTTGCCTACAGGTGACTATTACCTACATCTTCTGTTGTATATTTCCTCGCAGGTGACTACTACCTAAATCTTCTGTTATATATTTTCCTACAGGTGACTACTGCCTACATCTTCTGTTGAATATTTTCCTACAGGTGACTACTATCTACATCTTATATTGTATATTTTCCTGCAGGTGACAACTATCTCCATCTTCTGTTGTATATTTACCTACAGGTGACTACTCCCTACATCTTCTGTTGTATATTTTCCTACAGGTGACTTTTACCTACATCTTCTTTTGTATATTTTTCTGCAGGTGACTACTATCTACATCTTCTGTTGTATATTTTCCTTCAGGTGACTACTACCTACATCTTCTGTTGAATATTTTCCTACAGGCGACTACTACCTACATCTTCTGTTGTATATTGTCCTACAGGTGACTACTGCATACATCTTCTGTTGTATATTGTCCTACAGGTGACTACTACCTATATCTTCTGTTGTATATTTTCCTACAGGTGACTCCTACCTACATCTTCTGTTGTATATTTCCTTGCAGGTGACAAATACCTACTTCATCTGCAGGTGACTACTATCTACATCTTCTATTGTATATTTTCCTGCAGATGACTACTACGTACGTCTCATGTTGTATATTTTCCTACAGATGACTACTACCTACATCTTCTGTTGTATATTGTCTTACAGATGACTACAACCTACATCTTCTGTTGTATATTGTCCTACAGATGACTACTACCTACATCTTCTATTGTATATTTTCCTGCAGGTGACTACTACCTACGTCTCATGTTGTATATTTTCCTACAGGTGACTACTATCTACATCTTCTGTTGTATATTGTCCTACAGATGACTACTACCTACATCTTCTGTTGTATATTGTCCAACAGATGACTACTACCTACATCTTCTATTGTTTATTTTCCTGCAAGTGACTTCTACCTACGTCTCATGTTGTATATTTTCCTGAAGGTGACTACTAGTTACATCTTATGTTGAATATTTTCCTACAGGTGAATAATACCTACATCTTCTATTGTATATTTTTCTGCAGGTGACTACTATCTACATCTTCTGTTGTATATTTTCCTACAGGTGACTACTATCTACATCTTCTGTTGTATATTTTCCTGCAGATGACTACTATCTACATTTTCTGTTGTATATTGTCCTACAGTTGACTACTACCTACATCTTCTGTTGTATATTTTACTGCAGGTGACTACTATCTACATCTTCTGTTGTAAATTTTCCTGCAGGTGACTACTACCTACATCTTCGGTTGTATATTGTCCTACAGGTGACTACTACCTACATCTTCAGTTGTATATTTTCCTATAGGTGACTACTACCTACATCCGATGTTGTATATCTTCCTGTAGGTGACTACTATTTACATCTTCTGTTGTATATTGTCCTCCAAGTGACTATTACCTACATCTTCTATTGTATATTTTCCTGCTGGTGACTACTATCTACATCTTCTGTTGTATATTTTCCTGCAGGTGACTACTACCTACATCTTTTATTGTATATTTTCCTGCAGTGACTGTTACCTACATCTTCTATTGTATATTTTCCTGCAGGTGACTACTATCTACATCTTCTTTTGTATTTCCTGCAGGTGACTATTACCTACATCTTATGTTGTATATTTTCCTGCAGGTGACTACTACCTACATCTTCTGTTGAATATTTTCCTGCAGGTGACTACAGCCTACATCTCATGTTGAATATTTTCCTACCGGTGACTACTACCTACATCTTATGTTGAATATTTTCCTGCAGGTGACTACTATTTACATATTTTGTTGTATATTTTCCTGCAGGTGACTACTACCTACACATTCAGGCTCTAAGTGACCAGTGGATTTGTCTGTGTCCAAACATGTGCCATTGGGGCAACAATGTATGTGACACATCTAGTTCTTACAAATGCCACATGGTTTGATTGGTCAATATATAATTTTATTTACCTTGAAACTTCTGAAATATTAATACCCCTGTACAGCCCATGCTAGATTTTTTTTCTGTATACAGTATAAAGGTACTTAATAATTGCTTAATGACATTTACTTCTTAAGGTTTCATTAAATTTATGTGTAGATTTTTAGATGAGTCTAGCTACATATTGATTGGACAATATATAATGTATGTAGCACAGCCCATGACTGGTACACACAGGAGTGGACAGAATCTCATTAAGGAAGAAAATGGCAACATGCAAGTCAAGAGATAAAAACACTGTATACTACATAAACATTTTTACAAATGGCAAGATACGGTACCAAAATAATGAAACAACATTATAAAACATAAAAATACAACTATCTGGATACATGTATAATAAAAATTATGTGATCAAAAATTATTTAATATTTAATATTGATTGTGGAACATTTTTAGTGTACAGACACATTAGAGAGATCCCAATATCACTAAACACATACAAATCAAACAACAGAATGTTGCATCCTCAAACCTAAACACTTCTTAATGTCTTTCATATGTATATTATGTATAAAGGGTGTTTTTACCTACAATGAACACATTGGAGCTCATATACAATGCATGTTGTCAAGGTGTTAGTTTGCTCCTTGGTGTACCGATTAGTCGTATATTGTTAGATTTTATGTGAATCAAAGTACTGAAGGCACTGCATTGTATGTTATTGCCTAACATTAGATACAGCTCACTTTCCAATATTAAATTATCGCTTTTTAATCGAATGTTTAAATAAAACACATCACTTTCGAGTGTTGCTTAACGCAATGTCGACAATGTGTGTGCACTGTTCGGCACGCATATCATAGATTTATATGGTGATAGAGATAGCTTTGTCCGAATATTATCAACAGGTCCGTTTTGGTACGATTTTCAGATGGTATAGTTAATATGATGATAACTATATTCTAAGAACTAGTCAATATAAAATACAATTATTTACAACCATCACAAATGCTTGTGTCGTCGGAATATCAGATTCTTTCATACTATGAATGCAATTACATGCTAAAATACGCTTTCAAGACATGTGTACATTAATATAACATAACGATACTGGAATATACAATGAGATTATTGATAAAAGGATCTGAAAATAATCCGCGAGCAGGACTGAACCTAAGATTAAAGTAGTCATATAATTCGCGCTGTTTTACCCTTTGAGCGTACTGTAATTACTGTCAACCAGACTCTGAACCAGACTCAACGATCACATCATGAAAGTGGGTTGCAGTTGTGCAACCTCGTGATCATACCTCTATATACAACATAATATATCTAGTTATCCTCATCCTCCTCCTTCTTATCATCATCATCATTATAAACATAAACAGCAACCACATCATCATAATCACTGACATAATCACCATAATCATCATAATGAACACCATTTTCAGCAGTCTCGTCGTAATCATCATAGCCAGTGTGGCAATTACATTATGAATCAAAGTTTGTTGAATTCTGAGTGTGGGGTCGATACTCTGTTAATGACTCATATTGTATGAATAAATTGTTATCATTCTTTATATTTTCGTGCTTTTCCTTTATTTCAGATTGTGCAAGCCCAGTATAAATGTGTCTTTTTGTTTTAACTGCAATAACAAATATGCCATGTTACTTTTTAAAAAGAAAATTCCCTCTTAAAAATTAGGGTTTCTGCAGTGAAATTGTTATTAAAGCCCAGTACGTCAATAAACGCACTACAAACGTCCATTTTTCTCTTTTAATGTAGTCTCCAAAGAGATGAATATAGTAAATAACCACACAAGGAATATCTGCGCTTGTTAAATGGCTTTTATACCAAGAGAGAAAAGCAGCTCTTAAGAAATGGACGACCGAGAGACACACAATGAATGAGCGGAATGTAACCTAATGACGAGCAAACGTCACCATCTATTTATAATAAGCGCGGAAGTCCCAGGACGACATTTTGTTAACGACGGACTTCAAAAATAGTAAAATAATTCCGCGATTTTCCCGAGAATTGATTGATTGTCTTTTAGGCGAATTATTATCGTCTTAAAATGCTTCACTAATTCATATTATTTTGTTCAAACATTTCATTTGAATTAAACATATACTAACACGTTTGAAACTAAAAAGAGAACCTCTGTTTATTTTAAGCGGTACTACTTTGTTCGGTTAATCGTACATGTAGTAGTTTTAAGCACAATGTATTTTCCGGTAACATAAATCGGCAACAGAAAAATTGAACACTCAACTTGATGTCAAAAACATCTAGGCATTGGATCAATATTTAAGTGCCAATATGGATTTGCTAAAACATTCGTAAGTTATTAAAAACTTCAAAAGAATGTGTTCCTTCAATTCTTTAGATCACAACATTTCAGAATCACGGTAAAAATTGATCCCTCCACTCCTGGGACAGTTGGTTTCATTCCTGTACCCTCATAGGACCAATAACAGAAGAAAAGTCATTTTCTCTATCAGTGTAAAACAATAACACGCTTCATTTGTATATAAACGATCATTATATTCCCATCAAATTCTTAAAGTGTTTGTTTGAAGTTTCTGAAATGAACAAATATACTCCCATGTGAATTTGGTTTTCCCACATAATCTCTTTAATTCTTCTAAGTAATCGCACCCACTTAAAATCTTTGTGCGATCACTTTAAATAACCCATGAATAAAATAGTATTACTTATGTGAAAAGGCATCGCTTTCGATCGTCATTTAGACAAGCAATACATATTTATTATCATTTGTCTTACATCACGATAAGCCACAAAAAGAGTAAAAAGACGAAGTTTTAAATGCAAAAAAATTACAAAAATGTTCTATAACAGTGTAAAATTGTGTTAATACAAATATATACTTGACAGATATATATAAAAGTAGTATTATTCACGTTGGTTATTTGTCGTCTTGTTGATAATTTAGCATTAGTTCATGCGTAAAGTATTTAGTAGAGGAAACACTGTTAGTTATTGAATTTAACTTATTTATCATGCAGCAGACATTTTCTATTTGTGTGTTTGTGTGTGCGACAGCGCGTTCGTGCGTGTGCGTGTTTGTGTGTGTTTAAGACATACGTGAAGCAGCTGCATGGTTCGCTCGATAGTTATTCATTAACAACTTTATTATAACTGAGCCAGACGCAACAATTACATTGTGTACGCCTCATCTTAGAATGGGATAAAACAGACGATAAGAAAAAGGCACAATTACGAATTCAATAAGTACGAAAAATGCAGGTCTTGCTTCTGTGACTTTCGTGTAGGAATTAACATTGAGGATTCACTTCTTCTATATGATGTTGAAATTAGTCTGGAAGTTGACGACGTTGTTCTTGATATAATTGCAGGTTCAATGGTCTATAAAGACTGCCGAGACGCAATTAAAAAGAGATTATTCACAACACAGGATAAAGGATGAGTTTGTTTTACGCCACCTTTCATTAAAACATCGTAAGGTACCTCCCTTGTGGTTCGCTCTCCTTTTCTGCAATCCCTTAGGATTAATTAAAAAAGCAATAACTGAAGCGAACAGTTTAACAGTATCATTATGAAAACATATAAATCTGTATCTTACTTTTGAAGTGTTGAAAATTAATAATATATATTCTCAAGGGAAATTGACGGTTCATCGGATTATCTTTTAAATAACGGACCAAGCAAGCCGTTGTGTGACTTTTTGAAATTGAATTTTGAAATATTTAACAGTCTTAAAAATATACAATTTAGAGTTAATCGTCTAGGCTCATATCTAGAAATCTTTTCATATTATTTATTTCTGTAAAAGATGACATAGGTTCGTGGTTTTAAACGCTACTTACGTTCGTTTATGAGAGATATTAAACATTATTATTATTTAACGACATGTTTAAGTGAATACGTTTTTAAAAATAAAGTTGAACATGTATTAAATATCGTAATTTTATTATGCCAAGTCATTTTAATGATAAAGTTAGACTGACGTCTGAAAACAGATGACCTCGCTCTGTGAAAAGAGGGTTTAATGCATGTGCGTAAAACGTCGTCCCACAGTCCGCACAGGCTAATCAGGGACGACACTTTCCGCTTTTATTGTATTTTTCGTTTAAATTTAAACTGTTCTTGACGAAAATCTAGTTTAGGCGTACCGTGTCGTCCCTGATTAGCCTGTGCGGACTGCACAGGCTAATCTGGGACAACACTCTACGCACATGCAACCCCCTTTTCACAGAGCGAGGCTCAGATGTATGATGGGCCAACAGTAAGATCGGTGAATGAGACCTTTTCTTTTCACTGGTTGTTATAAATCTAAGGCCAGTTTATGAACTGATTAAAAGAGANTTATTATTATTATTATTATTATTATTATTATTATTATTATTATTATTATTATTATTATTATTATTATTATTATTATTATTATTATTATTATTATTATTATTTTGGTTAAACCTACATTTTTTACGACACAGATTGTTTATCTTACGTTAAACAGTTAATGATACAAAATCGCTGCATTAAGCTATTTGGTCGTGACTTGAATGTCATTTTTCCTTTACTTATTCTGAATCAACCCTTTACAAATATTTTAGCAGATTACGTCCGGCGCCCACCACTCATGACTATGAAATGTCGCCCAAATGGTTTTAATTTATAAAAATTGGCAATTCGGCTGGTGGTATAGTCCAACTCAAAGCATGAAGAGCACACGAGAGGTTCGTTTTACAAATGACCTCAGCTGCCCCCAAGCCAATAGAAAAGAAACAATTACAGCAGATTATTAGCGCACAAACATGTTAAACCGGTAAAATATCCGGTTTCCAACCAAGTCCGTGTAATGTGCATGACATTTTTTAAATTACACAGAGTAATATACAGCCTGTAAGCTGTTGTAAGAAAAGCAAAGCAAACCAACGGTTCATCTCTGATAAAATTATCAAGTGAATTTAATATTCATATAGAATCTAACATCGATTTAAAAATTTATATAGAATCAATATAAGATCAATCACTGAATAGTTCCACGAATTTTGGGATATACACTTGTTCAATGGAATGTACCAGTATTTTACATAATGCTGTAGTTTTATGTTTGCTACATAGGTCTATTGAGTTTCCAGTGGTAGAAGCGGAGAAGCGAAACTTGAATTGCTAACCGATGTTATTTTATACTGTTTAACGACCGTGTATGCAATATAGGACTGTACAAAACTGCTTCGCAAATTTAAAATGTAGCTAACTTGTTTATGAACATGGCGTATCTCACACGTAGCCTAACAAATAAAAGCAATTCAAGCATTCGCAAAACAATTAATTAATATTCAGTATATACCAAAGATATGTGGCCGGGTATGCGTGAACAAAAGCAATTACTGCTGGATGTGACTCGTCATGAATATAGCTTTTTATAGATTAAAGCAACGCATATTGATTTTCGACCATAGTTCTCTGAGTTAAATTATATTTAATAAAAACAATATTTCAGAAAATATATTGAATTTAATTTATATAAGGTATTTTTTTGTAAATCGTTGTCCCATGACGTGTCCTATGTGAACAAATGCGAACATAGTTTCATACAAGTAAGGGGGGGGGGTTAAACAGGATTTGAAAAAAATGAACACATTAAAGAAGAAAGGTCTTCTACGAAACATTCACGTTTTGTTGCTAATATGTTGCAGAAATGTGCAATACAATAGCGAATAAAATCAATGCCTCGATCTTGAAGCATTTTGTCCCACAAGTCGTAATGTTACTACATATGTGTAGTTAAGCTTCTTGTGCATGTCTTTTTTAAATAAATAACTGAGCTTAAATAGAACTCACATTAAAGTAAATGGTCTAACTGTTATTTCTTGCTATAATCATATATTTAAACAATATATAAATGTATTATCAAATGAACGGGCAAAACACGGATCCACTATTCATATCATTATCTGTAAACAGCTTATACCAAAATGTTAGTGTATATAGATAGGTTGGCAGTTTACACGGTAATACTTAAAAGTAAATGTATATACTATTATAAGATATGTTTTTTTGTTTTACAACTATGTTGAAAGTGAGCTATTACTGTCAAACAAATTCCGGCTTGGGTCATATGTGAACATATTATAGATAAGGTGTGTATGCGATATATCCCGACCGACTTTAAGTTTTACTATAATAAAGCGCTCGAACAAACACTCGTTAAGTCGCATCGTCCGTTCACTGGCAGTTAAGGTAAAATGCATCTTTCTCTAGTTAAATATATATACTATGGACCCAGTGACGTCGCCAATCATCTAATGGGATGAACCTACCATATCTTGTCAAAATCAAGCAATACCAAATCGTTAATTAACTAACGTTCTTGTTCATGTGCTCTGCCGAGATTTCATCTTACTTTCTTAAAGCATTGTACCAGGACGTTTTTTTAGAGAGTTGCGGATGTTCTCGGAGATACTCCACCTTAGGCTTTTTTGTCCTGCTCGGTCTGGGTTATACCCGACAAGCTTGCCTTTTAGACCTTGACTATAGGGATAATACACGTTTTTGAGGGCATGATCATCTGCGAGCGATCGAAAAATCCGTTCCTGCCCGATTGCGCCGCACGAGGGCAGGAACGGATTTTGAGAGCGCCCACAGAGGATCATGTCCGAGAAAAAGAAAATGTGTATTTTCGCTATTATTGCATAAACAAATCACACATACCAAAATAAATAAAATAAATTTGAAAACAATATGTCTTGTTCATTCGACATCGACAAAATAGTTCGATTATTTCATATGACGTCATACTGTTCAAGGTTGTGTATTACATATGCCTCACTCTGTCATCCTCAGAAATGACGCGGCTTTACCTTCGGCTAGGCAGTTTTCGATTTAAAATGTGTTTAAACCGTGGATTAATGCAAATTTGAAATGCAGCCGCGCAAAGTAAGAAATAAGGAATTATTTTGTCGATATCGAATGAACAAGACATATTGTTTTCAATGTTATTTTAATTTATGGATATGAAAAACACATAACCGGGCTTGAACGGCACGTGAATCGCCTTGTTAATACACGATTTCTCCCGTTCAAGCCCTCCTTTTGCCAAGTTTCTGCACCCCGCCAGAGGGCATTATAGATAGAGTTTATGCAATAATGAGGTAAGTCTGGTTCAGCCATTATACTATTTTTGCGACCCCAAACTGGAGATTGCATTGCTGCCCTGACTTTTCTATTCGACCACAACCGATTGTCTTTAGCAAGAACGTTGATCCAGTGAATTTTAACCGTAAAAAATACATGCAGCGCGGATGCTTATGGTCGTAGTAAATTCGCAGTGCACACGGAAAGGTTTTACCAGAAACGAAGAAGACACGCAAATAATGTTAAGTGGACACATTGACGTCGTCGATTATCTTCGCATGAACGCCGATCGATTGCAACGAAATTGAAGCAATAACGTTTTAGGACGTGGTGGGAACGCCCCTTACTCGTGAAGAGAACAAACAGTTGGACCACGTTGCTATGGTTGATGGTATTATGATTTCTTTGAGAAAAAAACACACTAGCGTTTTTACCTAAAACTATCTTTTTTTCAAAAAATGAATTTTGGGGTCCTTGTGAAGAAGCCAGTAAGATGCGACGGGTGCTTAACCGCTGCGCTATCTGGCATAACACAATCCCAGTGTATTGTTTGTCTATGCAATATCCTTGTTTGTAAAAATTCTTTGTCCTAACTATAGAACAGTTTATACAACACAACATGTGTTGTTATGTTAAAACAGTCAATGGCTTGTCATATGTAGGTTTTCGTTTTTTACAATAATGATATTTATTATCCCCACGCTTTAAAAGCGTGGGGATATTGTATTGATCTCCGCTGTCTGTCCGTCCGTCCTGGCCACTATCTCCTCCTACACTATTAGCACTAGAACCTTGAAACTTACACACATGGTGACTATAAGCATATGTGCGACGGAGCACTATTTGGAATTTTGATCTGACCCCTGGGTCAAAAGTTATGGGGGCGGGGCAGTTTTCCTAATATGTCTGTAGTAAAACCCGGCCATTATCTCCTTCTACACTATTAGCATTAGAACCTTGAAACTTACACGCATGGTAGCTATTAGCATATGTGCGACAGTTCATTGGTTGCACTAGTGCGTATTGATTTTGACGTTGATGTTGTAAGAAGTTAGAAATCGCAATGAATTGCGCACACTGATTCTGCAATCGTAGAGAGCGGACTATTGAAGATCTAAAGTGAAATTATGGCCGAGTGCAAGTTACCCCTGACGATTGTTGGATTCCTCCTGATCGCTTTTGGAACACTAGAATACACCATGGCTGCAACAGGTTGGAACACTTTTTTGTTTTATAAAAAAATATAATTGATATAATTGACATATTTACATACAAGGTACATGTGAATTTTTTTCTTTAAAAAATAAATTTTATTTTATCGAAAATGAAGAGTGATTACTTTGCATTTTATTTGTTTAAATAATTTATAAGAGTTGTGGTCAGTGAGTTTGCCGATTATTCCCGAATTAGTCCCCTGAGTGTGTTATTCGGTAACCGCTATTTAGTTAAGGGGCTCTTCTTTTAAAAGGACCGTTAACGTCATATTTAAAAAAAAAAAAAATTCCTTATGCTTGCTATATAAAAAATGGCGTTAACTTACTCATAAAAATTAGTAAAGGCTGTAAATTTATCAGTCACTTATCATTTATGCGCAATTATAGAAGCGGTCAAACAAACTGATAGAAGTTTTTTTTTATTATTTAATTCCTTCGCTTCATTCGATTACTAAATTGTTCAAGTTCAGTAACAAGTCACCTCTCATGCACATTTAAAGTCGCATATTTTCCGATTAAGTGATAGGAATTATCTGTGTTGAAAAAGGCTCGTAAAAAATAGTATGCGTGCTTACTGTTTTACGCTTACAAATATAGTTTCCGTTATCTAACTTCATTTTTAAATGTGTGTGTGTTTTGAGAAAATATGTTAAAGTTAAATAAACAATACACATTGAACGGCATTATAGGATACATTCTTATGTTTTTGTTATATATATTTCATAATAAAACAACAGCATTTTTTATTGAGTTTACATGATTATAATCGATGTTGGGCATTTGTGGGATATACACGCAAGGAACACGTTATTCAAGAGCACAAATAACGGCGCATGGATATATTTTACTAGACAAAAGAAAAGTTATTTTACGGCAGCAATCAACGCGTGACTTTAATAAAATAATCATTTCCAACTTTTGTTGCCTCCAGCGGCCGCTATTGCTCAAATCAATTGTCAGATTTAGCATTAAATTCAATAGGAAAATTGAGAACTGTTTATTTCAGACATTCGTTAATTGTCAAATATGTATAATTGGAATATTCATATATAACATCTAATCTAAAAATGATATTTTTATGTTTTCATAACTTACCATTGAGACCATTCTTTTTAGATTTTAAAAGTGAAGAGGTTTATATTTGAATGTAAGTAATATGAAATGAGTAAATTGTGCGTGTTACAGGTTTAGAAATTGCTTCATAACAATTTGTCCATTTTTTAATTTAAAATTTCACGAGCGGAAACCGTTATTGTAATTGTTTTCGATAGAATGTAATGTTGGTTTATTAAAATGCGCATTTAAAACGTCCAATTTTAACTTAACTGTCATATATTCGTGATTCTATTATAGTTGTTATTGAACCCTTTTCACGGAAACTCACAAAAATACACTCAGCGTTCGGCGTTTTCCGGTCTTAATAGGAGATAAAGTAGTGACTGACAAGCTAACTGTTATTGTAACTTAATCATATATTCAATTCAGATATGAAGTAGGAGTTATTTGAATATCTTTTACTTTAGATTGATAAAATGATTCTATTTGTGTTTACATTATGTTTATGTGTATATATTCATATAGGATTTAATTGTAGTTAATTTAAATTTAGTTTTTTTTGCTGGAAATAATAATTTTCTTCTACTTTATTGTCTATGATATGGTCCGAGGGGTGGATTACAAATGGACATGAATGTAAATGTTATGTTATATTCCCACATTCTTAAACGATAGCAAATGAATGCAGAATTTACTTGAAATATTTAGTAACATTGTTCAACATTTTTGTTCAGGCATTCTTTTTAATATTTGCTTTTCAATCAAAATCTTGTAAAACAATCAATGTTACTCGGTTGAATGAAATCTGTAGAAAAGTATCTAGTCCAGATTAATATAGTAACCTTCATTCATTTTTTTGCAAATGAATTGTTAAATGTACTCTTAGAGAGCGGTTCATGCTTGTCCAACACTTTAAAAAGACACGTTTGAGTGTTTTTAGTTTTTTTTTAACAGTTATAGTTATTATTTAAATACTGTGTGATAAGAAGGCGAGATCATCCGAAATGCATATTTTACTCCTCGGTATATAATGCGGCGGATTAAAAAAATCAGACAAACTCTCTTTTTTTCGTTAATACCGACATAATTAAGACACTTACATTTATTTTCCGGATTCGTTCCTATCCTTAGTTTTTTTAGCAAACTTTTATATTTGCCAGGATACATCAGGATCCAAACTGTTTGATATTCTGATAGTATTCTTGGAAACAAAAATCGAATAAAATGCTAATTTTAGAAATTCAGCAGACAACATTTTAGCAGACGACAAATTTCCCAGCATGCAAAGGGTTAAGGAGCAAGTCGCTTACCATTCACCAAGCGAACTGTTATTATAAGAGGCGCATTTTAAACGCTATGTTTGCAATACACACATTTATATTTCCCAAAATCTGGACGAAAAGGTAACACCACGTGATATTGTTTTTTCTATACCGAATATGATTCTATTTTTCTCTAAAATTCCGTTCATATTAAACAAATCAAAACGAATTCGTTTGTAATTATCGTATGGGTTCAATAATCGTAACGATATTGTTTACATTAAAGGGACTGTAAACCAAGAATGACGAAAAAGAAAAGTTCTAAAATACCGTATTTTAGAACTTTTCTTTTTTTGTCATTCGTGGTTTACATTCCTTTTAAAGAAACCGAATCGCAAGTGTAAATGTGTAAATGACGGGAATTCCCCACCAGTCAAAGCAAAATGTTAAGAGTTTTAGCAAAACAACATCGGACTTAACTATAAAATCGCTAATATTGTCCGACATAGGATTTAACGGTGCTATGCACACATACGTCATAGATGGTGGACATGGGAGACAAGAAAATACGGTTCTCGTCAAAAATGACAAATATCAATCAAATTTACAACGGACATCATATAAATATAAGCGATTCATCAAATACGGGTGTTAAATAACGATACATTTAAGATAAAAACAACAAATATTTATTAAAAAAGTAAAGCGTTAATGTTGGTAACGGACATGACCGTATATTTATAATGGATTTCCGGCTACTCGCGAAGAAAAAAAATGTGCAATATTAAAGTTCGAAAATTTAATAAATGTTAGTGAATCTGTGTATGGTCAGAGTCATATGCATATTCTGCTTTATTAGGTTTGTCACTCAATACTGTTTTCAGTAATGGCATGTAAGTGGAATAACATTTATTGAAAGTTTGCATATTACATATATTTATTTTATTTAAATTAGTAAAATACTTCAATAACAAAACAATACCACTAAAGTATATATGGTCATAGTTTTTAATTNTCCCCCCCCCCCCCAAATCCGGCTTTTTGTGCTATTGTTCTCTTATAAAAAGGTCAGGCCTGTCCCCAAAATCGTTATAAAAAGACACCTGATAAGTATATTGCAAATAATTTTGTTAATAGTTTAAATTTATAATTGAATTAACCAGCACATTAAAGTGGCTACTGGGTCCATATTCACAAACGTTTTAAGTCTTAATTATAGACTAAGACTTATATTTCCCAAATTTAGGACCCGTGATGAAGAGGGAAGTGGTTTAGAGTTTCAAAGCGGTGTTAGGAATGCTCGATAAAGATCTACTTGGTGTCATCTAAGATTCTCTAAGTTCTGCCCAATGCTCCGCCGTCTGAAGGAACTCCAATAGCCAGACGAGAATATGTACTGTTATCGATGGTTACTTTAAATGGTACTGAACATATCCCCGTATGCGCTTTGAGATCAGCTGGAATAACGTTAGCCCCGACCCCTCCCACCTGAGAGGCGCTTTTGGCAGGGTTCTTGGATAAGTACTTATGATCACACTAGGGTTAAACAAATACAAAACATTGGCATACATAGTTCATAAGGTTTGGGGTCAGCAGCGCGGGTGGGTGGTAGGGCATGTGTCCTGCCCTAGTTAATCCGTCCCCGTAGTTTGTTACAATAAAAACAAACAGTACTTAGCAGTTTCGACAGTTCAACAAAGTATTTTGTTTGGCAATATCGATTTTTATTCCTACAGAAAATAGCAGTACATGCTTATATAATCATTTACCTTTACACTCCTTTAAATCTAGCAAATGGTTGGACTCTATTGACAGCTTCAAATGTGGCACTGGGTAAGCCCGCGAACCAGACGGACACAGCTGGCGGGCTGGATGCGTCTCTAGCAGTTGACGGAGATACTACCAGTTGTTCAGAGACGGCGTCTTCCGGAGCCGAATGGAGACTGGATTTGAAGGATAATTACAACATAGAGGAGGTGTCGATATATGCTGGTATGACTTCACTGTTATCATGTCCGAATGGCTTATATACGCAAATTGCCTTTATTACAGGAACTATACACCATAATTGTCATGAAAAATAGAGCATGTAACGAAATAAAACAAAGTCATACATTGTTCAACTATTATTAGATCTAAATTCTATTGCGTCTTTGTTAGCAATTGTTGTTAAATCGCGATGTGATATTTGTGTGGATATGTATGTATTTGTTTCAGAAACGGTATCACAATGGGCCTCCTCTGCTGTAACGAATTCATCTCTCTCCGGGTAAGGGTACAGTACTCTTATAACTAGTTTATATTGGTTTTTTCAAACTGAGTGTATATCAAAGCTATTCATCATATGTGTTTCGTTGCACAAATTATTAACGCAACGGTATATACATTGTAAATATAATATATGCTGATTTCGGTATAATATATGTTAGTGCTCGTTTAGATTATTATAATCATAGTATCACAAGTTAACAAATCGTTAAACAAGTTTTCGCGTACTTTCATTTCTGATTACTAACGTTTTCGGGACTGTTAACATCAATACATGAATATTATATTAATACAATACTAATATAACTCTTATGAAGTTTTCCACAGTTTCTTGTCGCACATTATTTACATTCCGTGTAGTAAGCTGTATTTTAAAAATATTGTAGGAGGAACAGTACATACCTTTGTTTTATGTCGTTGATGTTGTTCTATATAACAAAAATGGTTACATTTTCCTAATTGACAATCATAGCCAGAAAGCAGAATCATCGGAAGCCGAATTGTGCGTCCTAATTCAGCCTGTCAATACACACGCACGTTACGATTGTCGATGTAATAAACAATTAACTTCGTATACAATGATTTAAAAAAGTTTATTATTTATTAATTCTAGTCATTGTCATTTGCTTCTGGTATATCAAGGGAGATTTAAAAACTTCAAATCAAAGTAGTATTATCCAAAAACAAAGCGTTACAAATACATACTACTCGCTAAGCATTGATGCATTCGACATATTGATTAAATGAGTTTAAGTTTGTATTTACCGTGTGTGATAAATACTCCATATACATTTATGTAAATATAATTTTGTGAAGGTATCCACCAGAAAACATCATCGGGGTCAACAACAACGTGTGGTGGTATGGTAGTGGTCCATGGATTGAGGTACGAATAGCCAGATACTTTTTTGTTGTCAGGTACATTATCAGTTTCTCAAGCATAATTGTATATGAACCCATTTATGCCTAGTGGACTGTCCCATCCTTCTAAATTGGATCGATTTATTTCCAAAATTTTGGATGTCTAGTATATTTATTTCTATATTTAGAATATTTCTTACAGAAAATCCTTTAAGCAAACAGCGCATACCCTGATGAGACGCCGCATCATGCGGCGTCTCATCTGGGTCTACGCTGTTTGCCAAGGCCTTTTTACTAGACGCTATGCATAAATTGGTTAATTACATGCATAACGTATCTCCCTTTGTATTGTGTGTGTGTATTTTATGTAAACATTTGTACATTCGAATTGACAACTTTGTATTTTATAATAGGTTGCGTTTGCCAAGAAACTGAGGTTGTCAAGAGTAGATATTTACGAATATATTAGTTCACAAGCTGTCGGAGTTGGAGAGATTTCGTGCTACGTTGACGATGGCTGGGACACCATATGGAGCACAACATCAATACACATTTGGAGTGGTGTTCGAACATTTTCTCCAAACCTGGTAATTGTGTGTGTGTGTGCGTGCGTGCGTGCGTGTGTGCGTGCGTGCGTGCGTGCGTGTGTGTGTGTGTGTTTTTTGCGTGTGTGTGTGCGTGTGTGTTTTTGCGTGCGTGCGTGCTTGCGCGTATGTTTGAGTATTAGTGTGCGTAAATGTGAAGATAGTTTAACGAATGCGAATAATTTTCCTCTTGTATTTCAGACGAAATCATGCTTTTCCAATCGTATAAGGTTCACAAAAGCAGCAGGAGGCACATATGAACACATTAACATAGACGCTGTCCGTGTACATGAAAGTGAGTAACCAAAATTTTGAAATTTATTTATAAACCCTGTAATAGATTCAAATGCGACAATATCTCTACCGTCTATAAGGCGTTGTTGAAAAAGATTCTTATGTCAATATATAAAAAGTAACAGTGTGTGCCCAGTTTTGTTTAGAATATTACAATGTTTTATATAAATGAATGATACATATCAATAAACTGTATCATAATTGTTGTAAACGACAAACGATTTTAGAAATGCATAAATTTATCCGCTGTTTCTAACAGTACAAAATACAATTAAAACGAACGTAAATTGTCACTGGCCGCAATTAACGTCATTATTTTGACTCTTTATTTCATATTATGCTGTGAATTAGCGGAGAATACCAGTGAATAACAACTCGATCATTTCACTCGAGTTAATGATAAGGTTTGATCACTCTGGCTTAGTGGCAAGCTTTAAGGATTATTTTTTTAAAGTTGTATACCGATATGTAAGTAACATGTTCGTCCGTTAAAAATGCAACAATGTTCAACAATAAAAATCAAGTTACAACATTGAATTTTTTTTTAAAAATATTAGAATTATTATTAAGCGAAATCAAGGCAGAACATTAGGCACTTCTCTCTTACTACGACAGTAAGCGACAATCGTATGAAAACACATTTATGACGTCACAATACACGAAATTGTATGACGCACATGCAAACCTCGCGTATTTTGTTTTATTTATCGTCAAACGCATCAAACGAAGAGAAAATATGGTGATTTAATTTAATATGGATTGTTATTTGCGTTTATTCCCATATATTTTTACCCTTCGTAATGATTCGTATGCAAGAGTATTTCGTTCGTTGCCTTAACACAATTAGCTATCATTTGTCATTAAAATTGGTTGCAATTATCTACAATACTCACATATTCGTTACAAAGATTATCGCAAACTTAATCGTTAATTTAGTGAATACATGTATGTTCATATTAAGAGCAACTGATCGAAAACGCAATATATAAAACCACAAAAGGTTTAGTGTCCTCACAAAAAATAAAGGTTCGGGTAAGTAGAAACTTTTTTACACCAAAATAAAAATAAATTGTTCAGTATGACGTCAAACCAATCGATGATATCAACTAAACAAAACAGTGTTAACATCGGGAAAATAAAGCGTTATATGTTTTGACATATTGTCATATGAATTTACCCTTTAAAATGATGCACTAAGAAAAGTTCGATAAATCAAATGTATAATGGTTTAAAAAGGAAGTCGCTCGGCTAGCCTTGCGAACCTAACCTTCACGTGGTGTACTATGGATAGAACACATCAGAAAACATATTGATTGCAAGAGCAAGCTCGGGTTCATGTGTCATATGCATGTGACCCTTTAAAATGATGCAATAAGAAAATTTAGCTAGATCATATGTATTATACTTTAAAGATGAAAACGACTGACAAGTCATGCCATCGTTCACGTAACTTTCATGCGGGTGTGCTATCGATCAAACAAATCAGAAAAAAAATGATTACAAGAGTAATTGCGTATTAGGATGGCGGCCAAACAAGTTTCATGTCCATCTACATTGTATGGATTTTTCAAAACATATCTTGGCATTCTGTCAAACATTTCTGTTCACATCCTATAGTATTGCGTCAAACATATATGTTCATTTCGCAATAAAAGCTCGGCGCTTGTCAAAATGTGTTGAAGCTAAATAAATACCTTACAATGTACATCACAAACACCGCATGTAGGAATATAGTTCGGATTTTGAACACGTTTTGGTGTTATTCTGCATTAAACATTTATATACACTGACTAAAGATAAATACAATTTTATAGAACATAAGTTCGATAAATCAGTTTATATTGTAAGTGTTGATAGTTTTATTCACTATTATAAATCTCCTTTGTTTAACTGCAGCTAAATCCTACAAAATCGAAATGGGACTGACACGCGGAAAAAACGAGGCAGAGAGCACCATGAACATATCTACAGACATCGCAGCCAAATGGAGTCCCGACAACAATGGGCCTTATAGATATGTCAAGGTACAGAGCACTCCACAAAATGAAACAACACTGAAACTCTGCGAGGTCCAGATCAAAGGGTACCCGCAACCAAGGACACCCTGTAAGAAAATGCTTAACTATAATTATATCAGTAAGCGTCTTGTCTATAAACAAATTAGGTAATTTGCTATACAAAATGTAAGGCACATGTTTGATGGCAATTCATTATGTAATGATATAAGTATACGAGTTTCCTTTATAAGTTATTTGCAGCAGGTAAATAGAATGGTTGATTTTGTTTTTGAAACAAGATGAAAACTAGAACACTAAACACAATTTCTGGAAAATTACATTCATTTCATGTTAATAACGTAAACCCCTGTGTGTTTTAGACTTCGAGGTTGAAACTGGTATCCGTATGTCGAATCCTACTGTCAGTACCGTCGTCAAGGTTGTGAGTAGCAGCGTGTGCGCGTTCGTCTGTCTGCGTCGAACGGAGCCGGCGTGTGTGACCGCACAGTTCGATCAGGCGAGGCAGAGCTGCGCACTGTTCGACAGATTTGAGCACACTCATGACCACAATAATGCAAATATAACAATTGTGTTCCAGTTTGCGGCTCATTTCTTTGTAAACTAGCATTGATTTGATTGCCCTTTCAACAAAAATGAGTCTAATTGTAAGGTCCTATCCCCAGGTAACAACAATATGTCGGTAGAATGTTTGACAAAAGTTAGATACAAAAATATAATTAATGTTACGATTAACGGTAAAAAAAATATCCACACCGGTTACAAAAGAGTATTATTCAATAAAGTCCTTCGCATGTTCTGAAGTTCAATAAAAATCACACATAATAATGCGTCAAAATAAGTTTCTGTGAATAATGTTTAGTGAATGTCATTTCTTGGGTCAATAGAAGTAGATAATACTGTGTTTCCGTGTACAAAGCTGCCATTAAAACAATCATATTTCTAAAGAGATTTGCGTTGATTTACACTGGGTACGCCTAGTTGTCGTGTTCGGATTACATACAATAGAAGAAAACGTTAAAAAATGTGTTGATTCTTTGAAATACATGTTGTGCTTTATAATGGATTTGGATTTCTATGAACATATTTTGTTGAGTGCATTTATAAATCAGATTTATTACATAGGTCATTGTTTATAATGATATTAATATGATAGAGGTCTGAGCGTAAAAAAATTAACAACTTGTCAAAAAGATAAAAACATCCTCGAACGTTGAGTTTTAGAAATGTTTAAATGGTTAAAATTTTGATACGTAAAAAGCAAATGAACTAAAAAGACTGAAAATAACTTTATACGTATGAATTGTAATAAGATCATTGATGGCACTATTGCTTGGTTAGAAGACCCGAACTGTTTAACAGTCGAGAAATTACTGTTTGTAATGAACCTGTAATACTTTAATAAGTGTTGTGTTTTATAATATTTTTATTGCTATGAAATTGTTGTACCCCAATTTGTTTCTTGCGGAAAAATATGGATTTCATTAATTGCTAGTTGTTTTACATGTTTCACACTTTGTCTATGTTGACAAAACTTAAAAAGAAGTTACGTCGAAAGAAATCCATTTTGAAACTCCAAATGTTTAAATGTGAAGACTATTTAATTACTTACATATCTTATCAGTTCATATACAAATACAACACCTATTCGTACTTTAAAAGGAGGATTATAGCTAAATATCTTACTTTAAAAGTGAAATATGTATTAGATTATTGATTGTTTTAATAGAAAATTTGGCCCGTTTTTCAGATATCAATTGTGTGATCGTGTTGAATGTACGTGGCTTTTCGATGAATGTTCTGATGCACAGTTTATTTTTAAGGGATTTGATCAGAGTTTTGTATTTTTGAAAAATATAATTACATGATTTACGAATAACAATAAAATTTGTGGATAGTATTTATACAATTATAGCAGCAAGCAAACGACTTAAATGAAAATGTTGTCTGAAATGGGATTCCAACGCAGGACCTCTTCCAAATAAAGCTCACATGCTATCACTAGACCAAACCAACTTTCGATATACAGGGCGTATTTTAAACGCGTTGTTACTTACTTACTTAGTCCTCTTCGTGCTGATTTGCACATAAGGCCTTCACTAGAGTACGCCAATGTTGCCGGTCCTTAGCCCAAGTCTGTATCTGACCCCAGCTCCATCTCTCTTCCCTCATCTCTTTGTCAACTGATCTGCGCCATGTTTCTTTGGGTCGGCCTCTTGTACGTCTGCCGATAGGTGTCCATCTTAAGGCAACTCGTGGTATAGCTTTCTCTTCCATTCGAAGTACATGGCCAATCCAACGCCATCTTCTACGTTTGATTTCAATAGAAAGGGGGGTTGTGTTAGTCCTATGATGGAGCTCTGCGTTGGTTATAATGTTAGGCCAAAATATACGAAGAATCCTTCTAAGACATCTCCTTTGGAATACTTCCAGCTTGTTACAAACGCGTTGTTAGCAATATTATAAATACACGTATTAACCAAACTATCGATGGAAAGCGTTACAAAACTTTCATAATTTTCCGATTTCCATTGATGATTATCCATAAACGAACCAATTTTTTCTCAAATAATCCTAAGTCAATAATGATATTTTGATTGTTTGTATATAATGCGTACTTTCTTTTTTTTGTATCTATAGCATTTTTTTGTTATATTTTGGAATGAGCAGTGTTTTAATAATTATACATTGTCATTTGTACAAGAAAACCCCTGACAAAAACACATATACACGTGATTTAGCAAAATGTTTTTCTTAAAAATAAATGTTATTAAATAATGCTTGCAATTCGTCCCGCCTACTTATAGGATGTTTATAAACTGATTGTTTTCATATTTTTCATTGGTTAAAATTTCCGAAATCAAATAGTCAAAGTCTAAACATTTCATGCGTACCTGTTAGGAAAGTGAATATGAACTTATAGCATACTAGTTTTTGGCAATAAACAATTAAGTAAAACTGACCTTGAAAGTCAGCTATACCATTTTTGTAGGACGCAAGTTCAGTATGTTTTTTATACGTACACACAACATTAAGTGTATGTGTCAAAGCGATATCTTAGGAATAATTATCATATTTAGCTAAAGCGTAAGATTTTATGAAATTTAAGTGTTAACTTTTTTGCATATTTGCTGTTGTGTTTTTTCTTCATATTTAAAAAAATGTTTTTATACTTTGTCGTTTTTTATAGCATGTATTTCAATTCCAACCCTTACGTAAACCGTCTTGTCAAAGACACCCAATAGTTATTATAGAAGTTGAAGTAGAAGAAATTTTATTTCGATATTGCATATACAATTATGAACAATAACACAAGCGTGTAATATAATCAGGAATATTACAGGTCACCATACCCATCGCTTGCGCTCCAAACACGCCTCAAACTGTTTTAAGATGATTCGTTAGAGTCCATTCGGTCATTGGTGTTAGTTTTGCAGGGTGGAGACGTTTTCATTTAACAAGTGAAACAGTCTCCACAATTTCGTTAGAACGTAACGACGTTCAAAACCGGATTTGATGAATAAACAAACGATTTCATCTTACATTTATATTATTGCAAACTTATTCGGAAGTGAAAGTAGAAACTAAATGGCAACGCAATTTATTGCATATACATGTATAAACACACTGTTTCGAGTGTTTCAGATTCATGCAATATAACTGTTATCAGACAACATTTCAGTAAGATGCAAAAAATGTAAATAAATCCGTGTTTACATATTTTTTATTCGTCCCCTTGTAATAAACCAGTGTATGCGCATTTTCACAAATATGAGAGGTGAGCTTACGAATCTGCATAGAAAATCGAAAGAGGGCAGTGCCGCCACATCAATATTAATAGAATTGCTAGTCCCCAAGTTAGCTCGGGTATCCGGTTAGCGCAGTGGTTGGTATCTAGGCGACCGGGGGTCAATCCGCGCTCCCGGCACATGTGATCACCTTACAAGACAGGTGAGTTGTCCCTCGATTAATGACTCCGCCCCCACCCTCCCCCTCCCAGCACAAGACCACGTCAACATTTAAAATCTTTCAGCAAAACAAAATAGCTGGAAAATGCAGGCCCGTGTATCCCGTTTTTTGTGTGCTGCATTCAACAAAACAAAACACAAACCATTTACACATTAGTTAATATTATGCTAATCCAATACCCCAAAACAAAAACTGTTTCGTTATAATAAGTATAACACACAACACAAAATGTATTTAAATTCATATTTCGTTTCAATCTTTATATTACGAAAATCAATGGTTCCGATTACTTATGTAATGAATGACCTCCAGAATTGTGAACAGTCAAGGTACGCCATTACTTTAACGATGCCATACTAACATATTGAAATTATTTTCAATGGCAAACAAAGGGAGATAAATGCGCGCAAAAAAACATACACAAATTATCTCTCAAGACTCAATTCTGTTTTCGTTTCCTTTTATTATCAAAGCATGAACGGTTCACGAGAACACGGCCTTCATTTCAATTTTCGAAACATTTATTTTCGTAGTATTAAGATCAAAATGAAATATGTATCTAAGTTGTGTGGTTTGTTTTACCTAGTATACATGTACTGTATGTTGTTGTTTTTATTCGAAAATCGGAATACGAACTAATATGTGTTAATTTTCTTGTTTTGTTTTGTCGAAACTAAATGGAAAAGACGGTAAATGCACGGAGAATTTATAATTCAAACACGTCCAAACGTTTGCGAGCCAAATCCGAAAATTAGGCAGGGGTGCTTGGAAAGAGACACAGGGTCCACACATATTGCAGCATCAGGCGCGGAATAACCTCCTAAACATTTCAATACACATACACATCCGCTTAAGCTTTTGGATGGGGTGGGGTGGGGGACAAAAGTAGGCGTATGCCAGTTGGGAATACATGTACGCTTTGTTTTCTCAATGGGGTCGTTCATATCCTTTTAAAGAGTAAAAATGTGGTTAAGGTATTAGCATTATGCAGCAGCAAAACCCTTTTGATGTGTGGGAATAAAGTATCATTTATTAATAATCATGTGGCAATTGTTTTTTGACAACAATATTGTAAAAAATAAAATAAACATAAACACATAAGTATCGGGTAGGCAGGCTTTCATTAACTAAATTGTCGGTCGACCAGTCAATGGAACAAACACGTAATGCACAAACACACTGCGCATTTTGTTTGATATGTATACACCAAATAACGTCTCTACCTATAATGTTTATAATGTGTATTTTATTATAGCGTCATTCCTCTCAATGAAGAGCCATCAAATAAGATTCACGAGACAAATTTACTGATGAACATCTTTACGTCCGATTCATAACAAATATGCCCAGCGCTTGACCTCAAATGTAGGGAATAAGCATTCTGTGATTATACTGAAAACTCGCTGCTGGGTATGCAACCGCCTAAATAGGAACAAGCCAACCTAAGGAGACTCGAACATTCAACCTCCCACTCCATGGGTGAGCTCTGCCACCAATATGCTGTAAAAGCAGTACGGACACGCATGATATGAACTGATTATTATTCCCTGTTTCTTTTCCATTCATGTGCACAGGGTTGTGATTTTGGAAATACAACACGAAAACGCCCGACCACATTAAAGGAAAAGTTCAAGGAATGTCTAGACCCTCCATGGTATAAAACCCTCATACATTCTTACATTTGACAAAAAGGCCATGACTGCCCAAAAGCACCAACATGCATTCAAAGTTTACCAATCGTCAAAGACTTGACCGGGTGGCCTAGGTCTTAAACCCACTTGATCCAGATTTAACCAACATGACCCAGATTAAAACATGACCTTGATATTGTCAAGATAAACATTATTTTCACAAGATTGGGGCATAACAATTTTTAAGATTTGATCTGGTGACCTTATTCTCAACTCCAGATTTGAAAAAGGGCCTTCATGTAGAAACATTCTGACTAAAGTCCTTTTTCATGATTTGAGTAATACATTTTGCATCTAGAAAAGATTTTGTTTCTATGATTTGTTTATGGTTACCTAGTGTTTGACCCTACTTGACCCAGATTCAAGCATTGACCCAGGATTGTCAAAATAACTATGTTATCCATGTTCCCTTAAGATTGAGTCATATATGTGGTTTCCAGAGCGGTAAAAAGCTTTGATCGAGGATTTGACATAGTGACCTAGTTTTGACCTACTAGACCCACATTCAAACACTGGCGAAGTAATGTCAAAATTAAAATTCTATCGAAGTTTTATCAATATTGAGTTATAACTGTGTTTAGAGAGCATTAACAAGGTTTTTCTAAGATTGTACATGGTGACTTTTTTTTAAACATGAAATCAATAATCATGTTTATCACTATGAAATCTATCATCAGGTTTTAACACTATGAAATCCATCATCAGGTTTAACACTATGAAATCCATCATCAGGTTTTAACACTATGAAATCCATCATCAGGTTTAACACTAGAAAATCCATCATCAGACTTGACACTATGAAATCCATCATCAGGTTTTAACACTATGAAATCCATCATCAGGTTTAACACTATGAAATTCATCATCAGGTTTTAACACTATAAAATCCATCATCAGGTTTAACACTATGAAATCCATCATCCGACTTTACACTATGAAAACCATCATCAGGTTTAACACTATGATATGTTTCATCAAGTTTAACACTATGAAATCTATCATCAAGTTTATCACCGTTTTTCAGGGCCTTTTGTTCTATTCTACTGATAAGTCTACGCGCATAGAAGCCCATGCATTCTGCAGGCATTTCTTCCAGAGCTTTGATTGCGCGGTCTGTGATCTGGAACGCTGCGTTGCCGGGAGAGGGTCCTTGTTACCATATGTATCCTTGGTGCCATACATGTTGTCGTCTAGGTTCTTCCAGAACACATTCACTGCTACACCGAACTCGAGGGATATCACGTTGTGAAACCAGAGGGCTGACAAAAAAAGGCATACTTATTAATGGAACATAAACCTGAACATGCATTACAAAAGGGATTTTATTTAATTTAAAAAATGGGACTTTGAACTGAACTTCCAGGCCCTGAGATTTGATTTTGAGAGCTTGATGTTATAAGGTAATTTTTCTTTCCATGATAAATATATACATGTTTTTCACTTATATATGGTTAGAATTTGACATCAGTTACTTTTCCAATGTATATTTTTTACTGTGAACATTGAATTACGAAAATTGTAAAAAAAAAACGTTATTTACAAAACACAGAATTATAATTATTAGCATATGAAATACATATAACCATGAGCGATGACAGCTCATTTTTGTTATTTGTATTTAGACAAGCTTACATATAACTTATTTTCTAAAAACAAAGCTTCTGTACAAGCAAAATAAACAAGAGCACCGCCTGTGCTCATCGATTTTTCTATGAAAGCAAAAGCTTTGATACTTTAGGCATAAAGTGGACGTAAATACAAAACTTAACCAAATTTTCAATTTTCTAAGTATAAAAAAGGAATATAGTTCTGTAAAACATTTTAAAAAAGGGTTTGCATCTTAAAACCTTTAACCTTGAAAACCAACTTTACACAATTGCTAGTTAGGGTATTTTCTGACACAGTTTTCTGCAGTAGTGATGTTGTACTTGCTCTCTCAATCCATTCTAGCTGGTTGTTATAAGACACAGTCTATAGAGTTCCGATAGTATCAGACTGTGTTAATTTGTCAATATATGAATCTAATCCGAGCATAAATAAAGCAGTTATGACAGTTCTAGCAATATTTTTGTTATCATTTAAAAGTCAGATTTTTAGAGCATGCATTTTATTACAAGCTTGATAACAATAGTTTGATTGGACGGTCTTTCAAAAATAAAATAATAAAAATAAATATTTGTGTTTTTTTAACCATGTTTAAACAAAATGGGGGGTCGGGGGGGGTGAGAGGGGGTTATAGTGTGGGTTGTGGTCATTTATTAGATGATCTTTCAAAAATAAGAACAAAATGGAAAAAAAGTGGACCAAAACACAAAACTTAACCTAATTTTCTAAGTATAAAAGGGGCCATAATTCTGTCAAAACGCCAGTCATAGTAACACAACTTTGCCTGCACAGTCCCCTAATGATAGTTAGTAAGTGTTGCAAGTATGAAAGCAAAAGATTTGATACTTTAGGAATGAAGTGGACCTAAACACAAAACTTAACCAAATTTTCAATTTTCTAAGTATAAAAGGGGCCATAATTTGTGAAAATGCCAGTCAGAGTCACAGTACTTTGCCTGCACAGTCCCCTTATAATAGTTTGTAAGTGTTGCAAGTATGAAAGCAATAGCGTTGATACTTTAGGAATAAAGTGGACCTAAACACAAAACTTACCAAATTTTTAATTTTCTAAGTATAAAAAGGGCACATTATTCTTTCAAAATGCCAGCCAGAGTTATCTAACTTTGCCTGCCCAGTCCCCAAATGATAGTAAGTAAGTGTGCCATGTTTGAATGCAATAGCTTCGATACTTCATGAGAAAAGTGGACCTAAACACAAACTTAACCGGACGCCGACGCCGACGCTCAACTGATGACAATAGCTCATATTATTTATTTTTTCAAACTATAGATGANAAAAAAAAAAAAAAAAAAAAAAAATAGAAAACCAGCTACTAGAATTAAAAGCACATTACATAGATCATTAACATCAGAAATAGTTGCTAATTTGACATCATATCAGTAATGACAAACTTCTTTACCTATGTTTACCTATTTAAAGTTTCCAACGTATGATGATCTCCCTTTTTGGTTAAAGAACAGATTTTCATTGTATAACTGCTTGTTAACAATGCAAAATATGTTCCTAAACAGCATAGTAAAATATGTGAATGCATCTGAACAAAAAATCGATGCTAATCGGACAATATTCAATGGTAAATCACAAATTAGCTTTCAATTCTATCAAGATTAGGTTAATCTTTCTGACAAAGAACACAAATGTCATTATAAAACTGAAAGCAGCTTAGTAAAACATGGTTTCCATTTTATAAAAAAAAACTATTGGTCAGATTAGTTGTATATTACATTTGGAAATTATCGTGTGAAATTAACATTGTTTATCTTTGGAAACCATAATTGTTCATCATTGGAAATTCTCATTATTTATCAGCCAAGAGAACACATCGTTGTCATCGTAATTATTGAGTATTAAACAATTGTTAATTGTTTTCCTTTTTATCAAATCATGGTTTTTTGCCCTTTAACTAAAATAAGTTTATACTATTTCTCCACAGACAGAACAGAACAGAAAGATTATTCATATTACTTGAACAAGTCTAGTTAATCGTTATATATACAAAACTGACAACATATCAGCAGTAAGCACATGCATAGTAATGCGAAAGTGAACAACATAGTATATAACAAGGTGTTAAAAATGCACTAAGCATTTGTACAAAATATCGCGAGTTTCGTTAGAACTTAAGTGTTAGTATTTGTTAACAAAAGTATAAATAAGTGCATACTGGGTCCGTTATAATAGACTTTGTCGATATATATTTTTCTAATATAGGTATAAAGAGGACATTCAATTACAAAATGATACTCGTCGTCGTTACAAACAGCTAAACTTACCAGGAATAAAAAGGATGTCCCCAGGCTGTAAGCTCACATCATGTCTCGCTGCCTGGCTGAACAACGGAAATCGATGAGTGTCCACACTGTCGATCTCAAGAACTACCGATTTGTCCACTGTGGCATACATTAAGACATTTTTACTTGAACTGGATTGCATTGTTGGCTTATTTTAACTTACTTAAGTCAATTTCCTGGGTAAAATCAGGTAGAGACAGAAGTGTAAACAAATTTTAAATCAATCAAGAAGGGTCTTAATTCTTCCTTTTCTGTGGCCAGTCAATTAAATCAGCACACTTTGTCATCCAAAAAAGTGATGATCAGAAGGAAACTTTTAAATATCTGAACAAGAATAAAAACAAGAGTTCCACGGTCGGAGACATATGCCCCCTAAACAGGACCTTGATTTTCACACTTATTGTGACAGTGACCTTGATCTTTGACCTAGTGACCCCAATTTCAATAGGGGTCATCTACTGTCCAAGACCAATGCACATGTGCAGTATCAAGTCAATCGGTCAATTGGTTGACGTGTTATTGATCGGAAACGATTTTCATATTTATTGTGATAGTGACCTTGACCTTTGATTTAGTGACTCCAAATTTAATAGGGGTCATCTTCTGTCCAAGGTCAATTCACATGTGAAGTATCAAGCCAATCGGTCAATTCGTAAACAAATTATTGATGAGAAACGATTTTCACACTAGTTGTGACAGTGACCTTGACCTTTGACCTAGTGACCCCAATTTCAATAGGGGTCATCTACTGTCTAATGCAAATGCACATGTGAAGTATAAAGCCTATCGGTCAATCCGTTTACAAGTTGTTGGTCGGAAATGAACTGGTCTACCGACGGACACACAGACCGACCAACAGACCGGCAGACCAACTGACCGACATCCAGCGAAACAATATACCCCCTCTTCTTCGAAGGGGGGCATTACAATAAGACTATCAAAACTCACATAGTAATCAAGAGGCAATTTTATTGATTATCGAACTTGACAAGCGTCAAAATAGTGTTTTCACCCTGTACATACTTTATGCTTTATAGCTGTATTGTTTTTACTTTCCTTGTCAGACTAGCAGATTATTTGTTTACTTGTCCAGACCTTTATTTTGGTTGTTTCGGACCGTTGGACAACTGTTAAGGTCAGGCCCTGTAAATACTTTATGCTTTATTGCTGTATCCCCAGACAGCCATACCGTTCATGTAGAGATAGGTGACCGACCTTGGACTGAACAGCACGACTCTCTTGCGACCTTGAACCTGTATCAAGATGTTGTCTGAAGGAGTATTAAGACATGTAAAACATGTACATAAATAAATAATCAACGAGTCCTTCAGAGATCCCCTGGCTCAAAATTTTCTGTAGCCAAATTTATCTTTTATGTCGGAATTCTTATTTTTTTTTTTGACATTTAATGGGCGATTATGAAAAAGACTTGTAGCGTAATGGAAATTTCTTTAGCCAAATTTCTTCATGAGTACCACTATAAAGTACTATATAAAGAACATAATATATTATAGAAATACCAGACATTTACAGAATGGCAGGCTTATCTATCACTTTAACCTATCCGAGTGAGCAGACATTGAGAATATCCTTTTTCTTTAAATTAATTTTCAACATACATCTCAATTACAACAATTATACATTATATGAAGCAGCATAACTTTTTGGTCAATACATATACTGAAGTATCATATATATTTACTATTAATGTGCAAACAAGTGATTTAGGTATACATGTATATTAACAACAACAAGTTATTGTTTAAGTATTAACTTGCTACTGCTTAATATTGTTCCCAGAAAATACTGTTTTGAGACGATGCTATAGCATTTTTGTAAAGAGTGAAAGAGAGAGGGGAGAAGCAATGTTATTTAATAAGAGAGAGATACAATTGATAAACAATTGGAAAAAAAATCAAAGGGCATTAGATGTTAGACTCAGTTCTCAAAATTTCACAAAAAAGAAGGGAAAAATAAAGAGAGATAAATAAACATTTTATCCTTGTACTGACAGACATACTGACGTTACACTTTTTCAGCACAGCAGAATATTGATAAACAATTGGCGAATGTGAGATATGTTACATCTGAACAGTGTTTCAGTTCAAATTGCCAACGCATCAATTGCGCATCAACCATGAAAGTATTGCCGCTGAGTTTCTTATGGAACATTAATAAGGAATGCCCCATCTGCAGTCTGCAAAAAAACGACAATACAGACTATACGAAGGCACAAAAGTCTAGACAATATTCTGTCGGCTTTTAAAAATATATCTAATGTATTCGTTAAACGTCTGGACAATATTATGTCTGCTTTAAAAGTATATGGATATATAATGTATTTGATGATTTGTAAAAACTAAACTTATTCACCCAGTTCCATGCTAAAGAAAAGATCAGTACAATTTACTAAAGTGAATAGAAACTTGGTTGATTTTCTACATAATTATCAAATATAATAAATTCGTTTGGCAAATAAAATTATTTTAAACCATATATTAGTCCCTGAAGGCAAATTCCAGGTCTGTTTTCAAAAAAGGATTTCTTGCAGACTGAAACTGTCTAGTATAAACAAGGCGTGACACAGATAATGACATATGCACCCACATAGTTTATGATACATGCAACCACATAATTATGTTGGTCATTGGCACAATAATAACTAAACATGGAACTGGACAAACATTGATCTTTATATATTAGAAAGAGGATATTAAAATTCATTACCTTTGACATTTGAACGGTGACCTTGACTTTTCACTGAGGAGAAATGAGATTTGTGTTGGACACATCATCTGGTCATGGGGAATAATTAACCAATTTAATATTAACATCCTTCCATGAACAAACAGTTGTCAGGAGATTTTGTAATATTGCATACTTGACGTTTGATCACCTGATCAATCCTTCCCTCTAGACAAACCAGCATAATAATTTGAATGAGAGGTAACAAGTTTGATCCCCACTGTGGGAGCGTTCTTTCAATCTCTCCAAAAGTACCAAGTACTGGTTCTACACAGGGGACGGAGTCAAGAGTGTTTCAATAAGCCTAACACTTTCGATACAACCAAGTTAAAATTAATAGGTTTTAACATTTTAACATTCTTCACATATTGTGCGAAATCAAATTGCATACATCACAATGTGTCCACAGCTGGAGACCAGGGGAGGCAACTTACATCATAATGTGTCCACATCTGGAGACCAGGGGAGGCAACTTACATCATAATTTGTTCACAGCTGGAGACCAGGGGAGGCAACTTATATCATTATGTGGCCGCAGCTGGATACCAGGTGAGGCGACTTACATCATTATGTGTCCACAGCTAAAGACCAGGGGAGGCAACTAACATCATATTATGTCCACAGCTGGAGACAAGGGGAGGCAACTTACATCATAAAGTGTCCACACCTGGAGACCAGGGGAGGAAACCTTCAACATAAAGTGTCCACAGCTGGAGACCAAGGGAGGCAACTTACATCATAATATGTCCACAGATGGATACCAGGGGAGGCGACTTACATCATAATGTGTCCACAGCTGGAGACCAGGGGACGCAACTAACATCATAATGTGTCCACAGCTGGAGACCAGGGGGTGGCAACTTACGTCATTATGTGTCCACAGCTGGAGACCAGGGAGGCAATTCGGAAAATAGAGGAAAAGAACTTCTCTTCGGGAAGGAACGATAGAATTGTTATGTCTGCAGCAAGATTCGGAAACTGAACACGAATGTCTGCAATGTCTTTGCGAGGATCATCCCCCAGTGCCAGGAGGTAATACTTTTCTGTCTGAAAAGCGTATAATAAGTTTTGTAAGTTGTTTTTTTTTCCATTTATTGTCATACACATACTGAAATGGTGAATAAGTTTAATAACAAGATGCTGCTTTACTTAAATTCATATATCCCTAGTAGAGGGAGCCTTGTTAGTATTTAAAGGCCCATTTGAGTAAGAATAAGTCCAGAAGTAGGTCAATGTCAATGTTAACATGAGGTCAGTTGAGATGGTTGCACTGATAGTGTTCAAAGGCATCAACCATGCGAGTATCACCGGTTTACATGAATCTTTATGGATAATGAACAGGCGAATTGCTATATGCCTCTTGGCGCCAGGAGATGCGGGGACATAAGGAGAAATAGTTTGACATCTCTTTGCTAAAGCTAATTGTATAATTGTTCTCCCATTCAAAAAACATATTATGTATACATATAAATAACATACATATTACTAACATAAGTTTTTTCAGAATAACCATGAACAAAAAAATAAGTGTTCCTTATTTATCAAATTGTATTAACACGTATCTTAATGTTTGGAAGGAATGTCACATCATTAAGCCCGATCACCTTTATTTAAAAAATCTGTACTTCAAACGACAAAGTTTCATAGTGAATGCAGTGTTTAGTTTTTTGTCATTGTATCTGCACAATAACGCAAAAACATGGAAACTACCTACCTCTTCAGCAAAATATTCTTCTTGTTTTGTTTTTGAGGCTCTCCTCACAAGCTCAGAGAAAGGAAGTGATCTAATGTAAAACAAGTTGCACAAAATCGTTCTATAAACAAACGACTCTCCTTACAGTAACATTTAAGAAACAATTAAGCACAGTCTACAGAAGGCTTTCAATACTTCCGACTGAACGTTATTTTTCAATAATAAGATTATCTTTTACAAAGCATATAATAGACAGTTTCTTGACAAATATTTATTGTTCTTTTTAACCCTTGATAAAAAAATAATTTATACGAAATGAAAAAGTTGTTGCCATGATACTTTAAGCAGACGATGGAAAAAATACTACTAGTAAAAGCAAATAGTAATGAATGCAATCAATATGAGGCATCACTTTACCCATGCGCACTATCAAAAACAGTACTTAAACCCACAATGATTTGCATAGACCGTTGATCCCAGTTTTAATCATTTATGGTCTGTTATAAAAGTACTGGATAGGAATAAAAATAATGACAAGAAGAATAGGTTTTGCTATGTAGTCATTGAACAAATGGGATGCACACTTTTTATAAACACCCAGAAGGAATGTTGATTTTCAGAGTGTAGTCTAATAAATGAGTAACATTGTCGACCAGAGCCCTACTAGAAGTGCTAGACTAGGAAGTTATAGATGCCTTTAAAACGATAAAGATAAATCGTTTAAACGTTAACGTTTCTTTTATGGCACTTTGTTTTAAACGTTTACAAAAAAATGTAAATGTGAGACCCTTACAAAGGAATCAAGATTGGGTTAAACAGAAAAATTGAGTTCCGGTTGTTTGTTTATTAATCACTAGTCTTCAGTTTTTCCAAATCACAAGTTTTCATGTTGCGAATTCCCAATGTGATGGTTTACTTGGACCCATTTCTAATGCAGTACAAAAATTACTGCATGCAACAAAATCTTGTAACAATTTAGCTAAAGATAATTCAATATTGCCACAACTTTTTCTTTATAAATACCCCAAACATTACCAAAATAAGAAGAAATTTGCAATAGCGAGTCAAATAAAAGAAATTTTTGAGCCAGGGTCCGGAAAGCCCTGTACCTGTACATGAAGTTTTTGTTAATGAAGTCCATCTGAGATGTCTTGGAGACGTGTATCTTCACCTCTCTGTCCCCACCCCTGGCTGCAAGGGAGTCCATGGTCCATCTCTCCACACACGGGCCTATGTCCACCCCTCGCAACACAACGGGTCGTCTCTAAACATAAGGACCCGGAAAACGTTTACATGCATATCAATTGAATGAGTAGGATCCACATAATGATATTGTACATTTTGTATTCAGAAATGGAAAATAATGCAACTGATTACCAGAAAATAAGATACAACCAAAACAACATGACTTCTGCTTGATTTCTCTTCACTTCTCCTAAAATGCCAGTCAAGAGAGAAGTGACTTCTCCCTAAAATTTGACCCTAGGAGGACCCCTGATATAAGGTCAACGATGTTAGTGAAAGATCTAGAGAGAAATAGCAGAGTTATCAGCCCTGTTCCTTTTTGCATCTCCATCACCTCCTGCATCTGTGGACTTGTTAACACAAAAACTGTGGAAATCTTGTAAAATGTGATATATTTTTTTCAAAATTTCACAGGTTATGAAAAGAATATGTCAAAATACCTTAACTACTAGTGCTAGACTGAGAAATTACCTGGATTTAGCAATTTATTACTATGATGTTTTAGGGCCAATTTGGGGCCAAAATTTGGCCACATTCCCCTGCTCAAAAGATGTATATTTTCACCAATAATAACCTTAAAATTACCCTCTAAATGTAAGCTTTGTTTTGAAAAAAAAAAACGAAAATTTGTACTTACAATGACTAAGTTAGATACTTTTTGGTAAGTAATTCCAACAATTTGTTAAACCAAGTTTGACATTTATCTAATTTAGCATTTGTAGAAAAGCTTTTCATAAATGTTTATAACAGAGGAGAATATAAAAACACATGTAATTATCCTTTTCTGAAAAAATTCCCAATGTGTCATAAAATTCCCCTTCCAAAGGGCCATGACAAAGTTTTTTCATTGGAGTCATCAGAAGCATAACTGTTTTGGTGATATTAGTCTTCATAAGCATAACTGTTTTGGTTACCACCAATTTAAACTGGGTCCCTTAATGATACAAGGTTACAAGTAAAGTTGACTTCTCAATAAAAACTTTGACAATAACTTTTTCATGACATGTACACATTTGTTATATTTTAAAACGTATAAAAATACAATTTGACTAGTTAGTATAACTTGCGCGACTCTGTCCGCAACTCCTGGCAATGTTTTAACAAGCAGCTAAAAGAATGTTTTGGATATGTGAGCATACATGTTATGTTTAATGTTAATTATGAAATGATGCATCGTATTGGTGTACTGTGGGAATAAATTAGAAAAGTTTCCCTTTATTGTATTTTAACAAGAATAAAAATGTTGGCAGGATGAAAGGTTTGACAGGCCAGGTTTTGTTAGCTTTATTTATGAAGTCGAAGGGTGTCCAGACAACTCGCCCCATTGCCAACTCGCCCTAAGAATAGGACAAGTCGCCACAAATTTATTGGACAACTCGCCCCAACCGAAAGGCAATTCGCCCCAATTTATTTTCGTATATGCAATTGATTCATGATCAAAATTATTTTTTCTGCACATTCTTTGTAAAGTTAGCGAGGCATGTATGTATTTTAATAAATGTGTATTTGATCAGTATTTTGAATACAGTTAATACAGGTCGCCTGCCATGTAGTGTATGTTATGTTTGACTTGTAAATACTTTTTTTTTTGTAAATGAAATATTTGTTAAGTGAGATATGCTAGTTGTTTGTTTATTTGTGTTTGATGAAATTATCAATAAATGAACGCGAACATTCCAATTGGTTCGTTTTTTTATTTTATATAATGATTGAATTGTTAACATACGAACTTATTTGATTGCTTATAATTATAAATTGTAATAAGCTTTCATATACGTTCGTTTCATTAAATTATCAATAAAGTAATTCCTTTGTGTCAGCCCTGTTT